>CAKAOH010041211.1:6958-19624 GCA_916701665.1 Sebastiscus tertius | reverse complement strand
GAGAAGAGGTCGTGTTGCTCTGGCTCTATCTGTTTGATGTGGAGAAGAGGTCGTGTTGCTCTGGCTCTATCTGTTTGATGTGGAGAAGAGGTCGTGTTACTCTGGCTCTATCTGTTTGATGTGGAGAAGAGGTCGTGTTGCTCTGGCTCTATCTGTTTGATGTGGAGAAGAGGTCGTGTTGCTCTGGCTCTATCTGTTTGATGTGGAGAAGAGGTCGTGTTGCTCTGGCTCTATCTGTTTGCCGTGGAGACGAGGTCATGTTGGGTCCGTTTTGTTTTTTTAACTTCCAGTTGCTATTGCCGTCTCTAGTTAACTAAAGTCAAAAGTCTCCATCCTGATTGGTTCACACAGCCTACTATACGTTTCTCAAAGCCGGGAACACACGTCCACATTTATGAGGAGGTCATATGATCTGAAAACCAACACGTTCTCATCCCACCTGGTCATTTACTGACGCTTTGTCAGACCCTTCGGCGTCACTTTTCGCTCGCAGTAAACACATGCTTAATGTGCTAATAAGTGTATTTCCCAAAATGTAGAACTTTAAATTGAAACAGGAACTAAGTTATCTATGACGAAGGCTAAACAACAAGAGGCTATTGTCCTCACAGGATGAACAAGTCTATCCAGCGCCGGATAGAAGCTACTTAAGTAAACACAGAGAGAAAGGCCTGCTTTGTCCTCGTCACTCCGCTCTGTTGGAGACATTGAACTATAGGAGTCCAAGTGTGTCACTTCAGGCAGACCTGACTGGAGCGTTAAACACACACGACAAATGACCGACACTTCCTGTCAACGTGCAGCTGAGACGAACAGATGATGAATAGACCGATGAGAGGATGACTCGGAGGGGGAGGAAGGATCTATACTGTACCTTTGTATCTTCCTAATGCTGCGTAGTTAAAGACAGAGACAAGCACAATGAAGACAGGGAGTAAAGATCACGGAGGACACAGAGAGTCTCTCCCCGGGCTCATTAACAGCACTGTTATCAAAGCAGCAGAGCAACTTTGGCAGGAGGAACTTTTAAAGACGAGAGCCAAGATGGAAGAGCAGAATGTGGAGGCCGTGTCGGCAGGGGGGCTGCGAGGGCACGAGAGTCACGCTGAGTGTAATGAGGAGAGCGATCTCAGGGGTGACATGTGCTCTCCCTGAAGTGCTCCAGTCACATCGAAACCCAGAGAGGAAATGATCGTTCCTTTTAGCGCTAATTAGGTCAAAGTTTCCCTAATGGATACAAGAAAATCCCCCCCAAAATTTGAGGAAATTGTGAGAATTAGTCTGGTACATTCATGCATCATGCTGAGAATTAAATATTCATAGTGCAACTACAATATGATGGCCAAAAGTATGTGGACTTCATTTGTGTTCTTTTGGTCCTTGGCTCTTCATGTTTTGGTTCCAATGAAAGGAAATGTTAACACTACAGAGTGTAAATATGTTTTAGATGATAGTGTGTCTTCCAACTTTGTGTTAACAGTTTGATGGAAGACCATAGAGTGGACGTAGTCACCGTGACATCAGACATTGGTTTGTGGACTGCCGTTTTGAAGCCTCAAGTTCAGCATTTTGTCCGTCGTCATCTTGGTTTTTTGCAACCAGAAGTGACACTAGAGGAGCTAAGTATAGTTTCTCTGATTGAAATCTCTAAAAATAAACACACTATGCAGTTTGTTTCCGCCTTGTATGTCCAGAAACTACCTATAAATTATTCTCACTGACCAGGAAAGCAAAGAAAATAGAAGCAAAGAGGCAAAACTTGGCCGCCATTTTGGACTGTAAACGCCAATGAGTCCATAGCCATGGATGTATAAAGAGACGTCTGTGAATCAGAGGATATTTTTTTTTTTTCAGGTAAATCAACTTCCCAGTATGAACACTTAAATAGCCCTCATTTAAATCATTATGTCCTAAAAGTAACTAATAGCTGAATCCAGAGTTATTTTCCTCGGCATAATGAACGTCATCAGACCCACGGGACTGCACCGCCTTGCACGCTCGTATGACATATCCGGTTCTGCCAGCTTCCTGCTGGCTGTATGCAGCTGTAATAATGGATATATTGGCTGTAATTCATCACTTTTATTACCTTATAATACACCCATGGGCTGTTTGCTGTCAGCCTGTACCGTGGTGGATGTATTAATGTCTCGGTTCCCAAACAACCGGCTATCGGCCAGTAGCTAGTAGTGCTAGTAGCATGACATAAACAGAATTTAATGGAGTTGTAGGTTATTTACTAACACGCAGGGCAAAAGCACAGGACACAACCTCTTATACATCCATGGTCTGTGGACGATTGGACATCGATTCTGGAGGTCCCTGACATGAATAAGTTTGAGATTGCTCTCAAAATCTGCAGCCGGGCAAAAAAGTTTAATAAATAAATAAGTAAATAGTTATAATAATATGCATATTTAGACATAAAAAATTATGTTTTACTTTTGTACGATACGTTGTAGGCAGACGTTTAACTGGCTTCATTATGGTAGTCGACTCGATTACAGTCCAAAATGGCGGAGGCGTAGCTCTGCTGCTGGGTGCTGATGTTGCAAAGGAACGTATAATTGACTTTCACTGCTTAGCAATATACGCTCTTTGGGCTAAGTGCAGTGTGTGTCCTTCAACTGGTCCTGAGAATGATGGGAAATTATGTAATTTCTATTCTTCACATGCCGGTGCACAGACAGATCCCCAAGAGCCGCAAATTTTAGTGTCTGAACATCAATTATCTTTTTGAGAGAGGAACGTAGAAACAGAGTATGTACAGATCTAAATCTAAAAATCTTTTGTACATAAAAACGTCTCTTTGAAAGGCAGCCTCTCTGTGCCGAGCCTGCTGGTTCTGAAGAGTGTGTTTCCATTGAAAGCTGAGCTCTATTGATCAGATCCAACACTCACACATGCTGGGTCCAGGTTTAATTAGCTGGGCTACATGTGGTCCCAGGACTGCAGGGCTTAGTCTAGCCGCAGGGACTGATAAGACCGAGGGTGTGTTAAAGTAAGAGACACACAGACAGACAGAGAAAAGAGAAAGAAAGCCACTGACTGATTTTCAGCTAATCCTCCTCCACAGCTTGAGGATTGCCTGATTCCTCATTTCACAGACTAAATGTCATCTCTCGCTTTTCTCTTTTCTCACTTTCTTACCCCTCTAGGCTGCAGATAAAGAGTGATATTCTCTTCCTGTCCACCTCACAGTGAAACTGAGCTTCTCACTGAGGTCACCTCTCACATGAAACTTTGTGTAATCAAAGGGGAATTCTTCTTACTCTTACTTCACATGTCCGACCTGTCAAAAAGGCAGTCATGTAGAAACTTTACGTGCCTCGAAGTGGCCCTGTCCAGGAAAAAAAAACTGAAAGCTAACTTGTCAGTTGAGCTGTCAGTTAGGATCCAACCTGAGTGGAGCTGGAAGGACACCACAGAGGTAGAGAGGACTGCTGATTGAGTGACATGATTGTGTGGGAGGTTTAAGACCAGGTTCCTCTGACTTTTTGTTGGATTGTTGCAGCAGTTTTATCTCACAGTTCTGGTTTGTTTAACCATCATTTTTCACATTTTATAAGGATACTGAGCTCATGTTTGCAGCTCATTTAGATGTGGTAACGGACACAACTTGTACATAAATTTCTCAAACAGAACTGCCTAATGATGCAAAATGAATTTCACTGTAAACTGACAATTAAGTTGTATTGTATCGCGTATTGTATCGTATCGTATCATATCGTATTATAACGTATCGTATCGTATCATATCATATTGTATTGTATCACAACATATCATATCGTAACGTATCGTAACATATTGTATCATAACATATATCATATCATATCATATATTGTATTGTTTTGTATCTTATTGTATCGTATCGTATCGTAACATATCATATCGTAGCATATCATATCGTAACGTAACATATCGTAACATATCGTATCATAACATATCAGATCATATATCATATCGTATCGTATCGTATCGTAACGTCAGGTATCGTATCGCATATCGTATCATAACATATATCATATCATATCATATATCGTATCGTATCATATCGCATCGTATCGTATCATGTCGTATATCGTATCGTATTGCATCGTATCATATCAGATCATATATTGTATTGTAACATATCGTAATGTATCGTAACATAACATATCACATTATACATATCATATCGTAACGCATTGCATTGCATCGTATCACATCGTATCGTATCGTATCGTATCGTATTGCGTATTGTAACTTATCGTATTATACTACGAATTCTTGAACCTGTTCCAGTGACTGGTTGATTGCTTATAATCCCAAAAATTGCAGCTAAATGTGTTGTAAATGTGATCCCAGGAGAGAAAATATAGGTATTTATATACATTCAGAAGTTAATTTCACGCTTCAGTAACAAAAGCTGCTCTGGCAAAAAAATCCTTTTGGGACACTTATTTACTGTTTTTGCAGCGAGTTAGACGAGAAGATCGATACCACTCTCATGCCTGAGTGTGGTATCGATCTTCTCGTCTAACTCGCGGCAAAAAAAGCAAATACGTCCGAAAATGTCGAACTATTTCTTGAATCTGCTCCAGTGACTGGTGGATTGCGTATAATCCCTAAAACTGCAGCTAGATGTGTTGGTAATGTAATCCCAGGAGAGAGATAGAGCGGTCGTACCCGTCCTTCTTATAGAACTCCAGCATCATGTTGTCCGTGGCGACGCTGAGCGGCCGCCGACTCTGGTCGTTCTGCTTCCGCTCCATCTGCTCCATGTCCGGAGACGGCATCAAGCTGTAGTTGGCGTTGTGGTTGGTGTGCACCGGGCTTCCGTAGTTCCCCGTGACGTTGAACTCGATTTCTGAGAAAAGGACGAGATGCAGAAACAATTCAGTGTTTTATTTTGTGAAGAAATCGATCTTCCTCCCAAATAAAAAATCTATTTCCTCTCCTCACCTCCAGGGAAGAACCAATCGGCGTGCTGGATGATCGGCTCGATGATGCCGACGATCTGCAGGGAAACCGTGGTCATCATCTCTGTGATGTTGCTGCAGTGGACAGAGAGGAGACAGAGACTTTTTAATGGTGGGACGTCGAGGATCGTATTTAGGATTTACACTCAGGCGCTGATGAGCACATTTACATGATATTACAGACGCATTAAAAAGGAGGAAATTAAAACCATTTCGGAAATGTTGGCCATTAAATTACTAATTAAAAGTTAGAGAGGGATAAAGAGTTTGTAAGATTTACACAGAGATGTAAGGGAGGTGTCCTTCACCCTTTCCAAATTGCTTACTCATCATCATCATCATGAGTGCACTTTATGATATAAAATAGTCTCCTGGAGACGTTGGAGCCTTGTGCCTATTGGCCTTTTTGTTATTAGCACTTTGAGCTCGAAGCAGCATCATGAATATTAGCAGATATTCAGATTCTCCACTGAGAAAAATGAGATAGAGAAAGTGAGAATCCCTGTGGCTACAGAGTCCTTCTCTTCTCTGGCTCTCTGCTACATGAGTTCCTAAAAAACAGATTCTGTAGCATTTTCTTGCATGAATTTTGAAAATGAGCTCCTTGAAAATGAACCAGCTTAACGTTGTAATTTATATGGTTAATACTGTTCAGTAAAAGTCAGTAAACTACTGTCACTATGCGTCTATCTCACCCTTCGTTGTGCATCCACAGCAGGTTCGGTCCGAGGACAATCGCGATGTTTCCAGGCGTCATCTTGTTCACGTCCTGGTATTCAGTCAGTTTGGAGAGGAATTTGATCAAATACCTGGGAATACACATACAGATTATTAGGTTAAAATCAAGTTCATTTAGCTTTTGTCCAAAGCAACTTATTATGAGTACATTTTTAGGAAGAAGAGAAACATCATAAGGGTTCGGAGCCACAGTGTGAAAATCTGACCTTAAAAACTACGAAGCTAATTTGTGATTTGTGAGTTGTTGGCTACAATATATATACTGTAAATAAAAACTTATTATATAAAATCAAAGGTACTATGGTGTCGCTCTCCTGTGAAAACCATGTATCCCAACTCAAATATAAACACAAAAAATAAACGGAAATACTAGATAGTAGTTAACTATTAAAGAAATCACAACGTCACGCACAGAGGACATCAGATTACTGCACGCCATTTCATTTTTTTAATGAATACATTTTTACATTTTAAGATTTTTAATTAATAAAATAATAATTTAAAGTTGCATGTTCTGTCATTTATTATTCTATTACTTTTCCTGATGTTTTAGATTTTTGCCGTGGCATCGTTTCAGTATCGGCATCGAGAGATTTAGGCAGAATTTTGGTATTGTGACAACACTAGTCGTAGCTATATTTTTAAGAGCCCTCTTTTGGTTATATTTATATCCTTGATTTCAACAGTACCCACCAGCCCTTCCTCCTCATCATCTGCCTCACGTATTTTTGTTTGCATTAACTAACTAAGCTCCTTTGTTAATAAATTACTTTATTTTACCAAACACATCTGGTTTTATGTTGCTTCCCTTTCCTTTTACGAGCTGGGTCGTAACATAGACAAGTTTATCAGAAAAATACAAAATCACCAAATTTAAACTAAAAGTGTGTCTGTTTTTTTTTTCTATTAACTTATTTGTTTATTTAATTTATTATTACTATTATTTTTTTTTCTTTGTATTAATATTATAATTATTTTTACTTTTCTTATTTTTTAATTCTATTCTTTCTTTTTATTATTATTTTATATTTATTATTTATTTATTTTTTCTTAATTTTATTTCAATTTTGAATACTGAAGTTGTTTCCTCTAGTGTACTTATTGTGTTCATCTCTAAGCTCAACTACTTAAATAATTGGTTAATAAACTATTGTAATTACGAACTGTAAATTGCATATATGAAAACAACCTCAAAAAAAGGGATAAAATAAAGTGCGTCCGTGCAGGAGGCTGAACATTTCAGGAAATGCATGAATTTATCAGCTTAGTTAGTGAGATACGTTCTGGCTGTCTGGGTTAGAGTACAGTAGCTGTTGATACTGAGCCAAACGTAAAGACACATCCCCACAGATCTACTCTTGTGTCATGTTTTCAGTAGTAGTGTATAGATGTGAAATGAGACGTGTAATGTGAGAAATGTGGGAAATAACAGAACAATACTGAGCTGTAATTCAGGTCAAGTTCCCCACCCTCTTTATGTTTAAATAAGGACTTAGTAGTATGTAGTGTTACGGCTGTGGTTAGAACAGGAACGGTGTTCTTCACCAGCTTATTATTATAACAGCAAACTATTATCACTATTTCTAAGACACAAAAATGGGCCAGTGTGCCTCAGTGAGAGCAACGGAGCTGAATGACTCATCCTGAGCTGAACTACAGTTGAATGAACATCAGGCAGCTCATTCCAGCGAGCAGCGATCATCTGGACAGGTCTGACAGGTCTTCTCAGAGGAGGACCGTCTAAAAATACGCCCTATTTGTGCGATTCGATGATGACACTGACAAGTGCTGCAGCATCTCTGCGCTTTCAATTTCTCTCCCGTCCCTTTCTCCTCGTTGGGCCTTTTCGTTGGGACATTGAGCCCGTCGGCAAATATCAACGGCTCGTCTTAATCCAGCAGCAAATACAGCAACAGCCGTTCCACGACTGAAGGTTTCTTCTCTTGATTAGAAGCACATCAAGAAGGTTTGGAGTTTCCATGCTAATAATCAGTGACACCTGTTGACAGCTTTGTGCAACAGATGAATTTAAATGTCCGTCTGAAGTCTGAGTAATGATTTTAGCTGTCTGACTTCCAGCAGGAGAGGAGCACAAGGAGGGAAACATGGAAACAGTGACTCACTTAAAGTTGTTGTTGTTGGCTGGGGGGAGTTTCTCACAGGCGTTGAGGAGAGCCTGCAGCCTCTTGTCTTGGTCTTGAATGCTGCAGGACGACAAAAAAGAGGAAACAGAGGTTAAACATGTATAAACTTAAAGATAAAGATCTGACAACGACACGATGAAATGAGAAGATACAGACTTGGAGGCCTGGATCCAGTCGTTGTAGAGCTCGTATGACATTAACGGCTCAGGGAGCTCCCGCAGGTACGACTTCAGAGCACCTGGAGACAACAAAATAATAACATAAATGCATGTATGAATGCGTGCAAAAACAATGCATATATAATGTGGATGTTTCTGTCTCAGGCCCGTCGCCAAGGAGGCGCACTGGAATGATGCCTATGCCGTTTTTATGCTGACATAACGTCATACGATGCCGTCAAGATGTTAGTTACTATCATGAAAGTCATTTGCACAAAAATATAAGTAATTGTAACTTTAATTCTGTGGTTTTATTGGCTGAATTACAAACACACTGCAAGATTAAACTGGTTTAGTAAGAAAATCACACATATTAATATTGTGAATCTTGCATAAGAATCACAATGCAGCCCGGCGTTCTTGCTATTGGTGTGTCATTTGCATGTCATGTAGTCTGTATTGACTGCAATGTAAACGCATCCATGAAAATATGCTACGCTCAGAGCTAGTGACGTAGAATAAAAAGGGAGAAAGACTGCTTATGGTGGGAGGGAGAGGAGGACTTTCAACCAGGAGAGGAGGAGTGTCTGTGTCCCAAAGAGTTGTTGAGTTATTTTGAAGTTACATTTTTTAGTTTATGACATGTTTTCAGTACTTATGTTACGTTGTTCCCGTTCGTATTTTACTTAGTTTACGTACTTATTTTAAGCCCAACCATGATGCTTTTCTTAAACCTAACTAAGTGGTTTTGTTGCCGTTACCGTAGTTTTGTAGCGTGGCGCAAAAATGACACGCAAAAAGGCTAAATGTCCTTTTGATGTCGTGCTATTTATGCGCCTCACCATGAGATCGGATTGCATAACGCAGCCGGTGCAGCAGCCTCTCACGACATTTTAATCAGCATCAATTCCACATTGAATTCTGTCCAACAATATGATTGAAATAAAATTCTTTCATATGATCATTTTTAGTAATTAATGAACAAAAATTAAAAACAAAAATCAGGGTAAAAAGTGCCAGAATTTCCCAATATTCATGTTGAATAATGTTTTGACCATTAAGCCGTCTACACATGATCAGAAGTAAAATCGCTCTGCGCTGGCTGTGCCATTGTTTTCTTCTGGGGAGCGCGGTGCCGCCTCACTAGGCGGAAATCTATCTATCTTGAAGCTCAAATTATTTAAACTTTGACCTCCGCTGACCTTTCCAACTACTGTTGTTGCCTAGAAACAGTGAATGGTGTTCCTTGCGCTCTTTTTGGGGAGATGTTTCTCTCTGCGTCCTACAGTACCTCGCGGTGAATGAAGAGCAAAACCATGTGGAGGCAGCTTTAGGTTCTGCAGGGGGAATCAGGCTGTGTGGTCGTAAATCAACTAGACCTTCTGACAGGTGACACCAGTCACTAGTCTCTGACCTAAAGCACCTTTAAGCTGCCTTTAAATCCTACTTTCACCTAAAGCAAAGAGCAGATACTCTGCAGCATGACCCGGCCTTATATCTACATTTGATCTGCTCAGGTTAAACTAGTTTATCACTGGATAGGCAACTTCATCTGAATGCTACTTCCACTAGTCTTACCAATAGCCAAGAAGATTGATTATAGCAAACACACAAATACATTTATTAGGAACATTAAATTGATTTTTGTGAAAGAAAGTTAAGAAAAATATGTGCTTTTTCTGTGCACAGATATAACTTCATCCAGACCCACCTACACTAATACAACAAGCACTGAAAAATAAACTCCACAAACACAGATTGATCAGATCTAGTGGGTGGCACCAGTGTAATTTTCCAGTGCTGAGGAGGAAGGCAACGGCTGACTGGGCTTGTCTTCTTCTTCTTCTTCTTCCTCTTCGTTCATTTCCCGCGGGAGTTACGTGGGATGGATGACAAACAACCAAGTCAGGGCGGGCATCCCTCACTGGGAGACGGCTCCTGCTGTGGTTCTGTCTGTGTGTCTGGATCTGCGTCTGCTATACAGGCGTTGGTGCTAAATAAACACATTAAATGTGACGTTGAAACTACAGTAGACGCTCCTCTAGTTTGTTATATTTAGAAAGAAAGGCCTGCTGCGTCTGATTGATGCTGATGGAAGATGACCCCCCGCTCCCCTCCAGTGGGACAGGCTCACAAATTAGATTTGCTGTCGGAGCTAACCCAGTTTATTATGGGATCATTAGAGGGATACGGCCTCTCTCTTTCTCCACATGCTCCAGTGAACACAGCTGACTGACTGACTTTGATTTGATATTTAATAAAAGAACATATTGTTCCTGATAGGTGAAGACATCGTATCTCCAGACTATGGTTTTCATCGCTGCACTGAGGAGGTTTCCAAAGAGTCTGACAGATATAAAAATGCATACGTCGGCACTCACATGTAGACGAGCAGCGGCATGTGGAGTTTGGATTAAAAAACTACATGACTTGTTGGTGAAACAATTTAAAAAAGGACCAGTAAACCTTCATCAGGGTTCAAATGAAGAGAGCTTGACCCTTTTTATGCATTCATTCAGGGGTGTGTCCTAATTGGGTAACTGGGACAACAGGTAGAAGATAATGACATATAATAGAAGATAATGTTTTCATCTTCTTATCCTACAACTCTTCCTTTTTGTGAGGTTTGTTGGTACAAGAGTTCCAAGCTGGATTCACCAAACTCTTTTAGCGATACAAACTTGTCTTTAATTGCTTGTTTTAGCCTGATGAACATCACCTGTTCATGAGGAGGTGCTCAAATCATTACTGTTACTGTTACGGTGGTGATGGTCCACATTTGGCTGTTTTTATTTGTGTTCAGAGAGTCTTTCCCTTTAGGTGTCTCTCTGTGCGTCTTTGTAAACAATTATAAACCACAAAGGTGGTGTTACAGTTGGTAAACATGTTGTGATTGTATTGGTTCTATCCTTGTTAATGACACTGGAGGCCCTTGAAGGAACCAGAGGGCTTCTTCGGTGACGTATTTTTCTTTTACGGTTGAAAACACATTTAAAAATGCATTCTTCTGCACTTTTAAGGATCTATGTAGACTATTTTTAGCTTGTTGTTTCGGAGGTATACGGTTTTCTTATGCAGCAGTCAGCGCCGGTGAAGACGAGCACCTTCCTCACAAAAAAAAAGATCAATAGCAGCGTGATAAAAGCTGTTCTTTCTTCTGTCGTCTATCAGGGTTGTTTGGTGCAGGAGATGAAAAAAAAACCTGTCTGACACTAATCCCAGTTATATCTGCCATTTATCTCCAGACATTTCTGGGATAGTTATTACTGAATATCTCTTATAAAAACAGAAACACAGACAGAGAAACATCTCTAGTTTTAAGCATCCGGAGAAGCAAAATGAATCCTAATCAAGTAATGTCTCATGTGTGGCCTTTACATAAGACTTTCAGATTAACCTTTAGCAGGAAACGCACTGCTGAGGTTTACGAATGACAGAATCAGTCATGTGTGCAGGAGAAATAAACATACAACTAAACATTAGGGATTTCTATGATGCAGGGTTGGGAGTGAGTCTTTGCCCCAAGCGAGGGAGTTCAAGTATCTCGGGGTCTTGTTCACGAGTGAGGGTAAAATGGAGCAGGTGGTTCGGTGTGCCGTCAGCAGTGATGCAGGCGCAGCACCGGACCGTTGTGCTGAAGAGCCGGAAGACAAAGCTCTCGATTTATCGATCCATCTACGTTCTGGGTGTTGTATTTGGAGAGCTCACCTGCGATGGCGTGGGGGTCTGCAGAGTACTCCTGAACATCCAACACGCCGCAGTCCAAAGACGCCTTCAGCTTCTTCAGTTTGGAGGCCGAAGGAGCGACTCTGAACAAACCCTGAGACACAAAACATGACGACACGAGTTCAAACCTCCACTCCTCTCTCACAGGAACAGTCATGACATGGAAATATTAAAATTAAACTAGTATAACTGTCATACAAGGGCATAATCCCTCTGAATGGTGGAGCTGGTTTGGAGCTAAAAGAATTAGAAAAAACACCCAATTAGTTGTAAGAGCTTTACCTCGAAAGTAAACTTAAACTAAATGTTGATTAAGTTTTTAACAAATTATTTTTGTGTGTTTGTTTTCATGAATCGTCAGATGGGCCAAAGACTGTGGTGGAAAGTAACTTGAGTAGTTCTCAAGTACTTAATTAATTAATTAATTAATTAATTAATTTTGAGTTACTTTACATGAGTATTTCCATTTGATGCTACTTTATACTTCTACTCCTCTACATCTTAGAGGGAAATATTGTACTTTTTTTTTTTAGCTTTTCTACATTTATTTGATAACTTTACATTCAGATTAAGATTTTACATAAAAACGTGATCAGTTTATGAAATATACCACAGTTATATATATTATTATATATATTATTATTATTATTATTATTATTATTATTATTATTTTATTTTTTTCCAGAATCAGAATATTGTTTATTGCCAAGGTTTTCACGCTTTGGTATAGTTGTGCATAACACAAACATAGTAAGAGAAAATTAAATTTAGAATAAAAATAAGTATAAAAATCTAGAAATATAAATATAGAATAGAAGAAAAAGCTCTTTTACTTTTGATATGTTACAGTACATTTTTGTACTTAAGCAAAAGTTTGAATGCAGAACTTTTACCTGTAACAGAAGATTTCAGTATATTTATGTAGTTTATATATATATA
>CAKAOH010041210.1:0-44453 GCA_916701665.1 Sebastiscus tertius | reverse complement strand
GAACTATCAGAATCAGAAACACTTTCTTGATTCCCAGGGGGGGAATTGAGTTACATTTTGCTCCCAATCTGGAATAGAGATAGAGATAGAGATAGAGATAAATCATAAGAAAATACAAATAGGAAATATGTCTAACAGCAGTGGAAATAATGATGAAAAATAAGATTTATCATTAATTGTGTAAAAATGCAAGAATAGTATAAATAAATACAAATTTTTATTTAAATGTTCTGTATAAATAAATGCAGTGTTAACGCCAGAGTAAACCAGATTATTGCACAGCTGAATTAATGCACTAAATTATTGTACTGTTAAGTCAGTAATGCACAGTTGAAGATATAAATGATTGGGTTATAGCTGCTCATAGGGGTAAAATAATAATAATAATATATATATATAAAAATACACACACACACAGTATATACACATACATATATATTTAGAATAAATACAATCCATTTACTTTAAGTTGATAACTTCTGTACGACAATAAAGTAGAATAAATTAAATGTCTGTCTAATTTTCAGCAGCTTACGAGTAAATGTTTGTATCTGTAGTCACACGGAACTGACATTGGAGCGTGTTCCATGACGAAATGACACAAAACGGCGTTACACATCATCAGTAAGGGCTGCTGGTTAAGTCGGCACTGATGCGGGCTCGCTGTTGGAGGGTTATGTAACCCACTTCCACTCGCCGCTGATTGGTTTAGGATGGCACTTAATATGGTGGTCCCTCCACGCGAACGGAAGTGGAAGTGGGTAGGCAGAGGATGTAGGGGGTGGTTTGGAATTGGGCCGTAGTTCTCAAGCTGTGGGCGATATATTCTAATGAGCCTGCATGTGACATAGGAAGGGGAGCCAAATCTGATCTAGGCAGCCCACAGAAACCTGACTGGATTGTCAGATTTCACACTTTGTGGGTTGGTAGGAACTCCAGATACCCACATATATGAGCACAAGCACTGAAAAAGTGAGTTTTTCATGATATGTCCCCTTTCAATCACATGTGACCTGTGGAGCTCTATGAACTCTTTGAACCTGTTAAGGAATTGAATGTTTGTTGCTCCGACATTCGAGTCACGGTATCCTCCTCTGTCCGTTTACAGGACTGTTGAAAGCTTAATCATTACTTTCAGTTGGACAATCCGTGAACAAGGTCCCCCTGTCCTGCAGGTTTCTAGCTTGACATTGATTTGATAATACAGAGAGTCGGACCATTTTCAGTGTATGACCACAGGACGCTCTGAACCATTCGTATTATCTAATATTTGAATCTTCATAAAGTCCCAACTCAATTCTAAAATTTCTGAATCTGGAGTTCAGTGCCAACGGGCCTACAAGTAGTTACCATGAAGGTTTAGGACCTTATAAAATCCTTTAGTACACAAGCACACATACTGGAAATGCATTCCCCAGCATTGGGTCAATTCAGGTCGTAGTGCTGCATCTTAGGGATCAAGGACGAGGAGGTGGTTGCGACCTGGGATTGTACCAGCGGTGGCTGCTGTTGTGGGGCTGGCAGGGTTTTCTGGGCATGAGTCTGCCTGCAGGGACAAAGGAGGGGGGATAGGAGACAGAAAGAGGACATGGGAGATTTCAAAGTACAGTAAAAAATGATTAAGTTATGGCAGTAATCGGGACCCAAAAAAAAAGGAGGTAAATCTAACAGGAGAAACGCTACCGTGGGCAGTTTTTGTTTTCTAGAAAACTGCAAGAGTCCAACTACCAAGTGGGCCACTGATCACAGCCGGCCTTCACTTTTAACTGGGTCATTACTGACCAACAGAGCTGTTAAATGATAAATAGAAATGTACTAAGTTATTAACGCACTAAGAAATAAGTTTAATGTGCTCGACAGACAGCGTAGCCTGCGCAGCATAATCCTTGCCAAGAGCTGACTGAGCATCTCTACCATCAAGCACCCTGAAGTAAGATTGTTCCGAATAAAAATCTAGCATTTATTTTCACACGCTTTGGCCAGATAGCAGCCGACAAATGCAACAATCTGTTATATGCATCGATTCATTTACTGCTGTCCACCTCTACATGGACTGTTACATCGTCTAAAATTCGATGGGTTCAACCATCTGCTTATGTTAATGTTTAGGATTTCAAGACCTCAGTGCTCATACTCAGTGGACCCAGTTTCTCTTATGGTTTTTCCATAAGGGGTGGAGCCATAGTTCTTGGCTGAATGCTAACATGCTCATAGCTCTGACAGTTAGGGGCAAAATTACACGTATTGTGCCAAGTACTGGCATGAGGCCACGGCTACGAGGAGGAGAAGAGCCTTCTAAAAACAAATTACTTTCAGAAGGATTTTGTGAAAAGATGAAGGACCTATTTAAGCGTCATCATTACAGTTGTTACAAAATGAACAGAGGAAACAGTTTGGGTCACTTGTATGGAAATATTAGCGCTGCATACAAGTGTCAGCAATCCGTAGACAGTCTTTAGAATTAAAGAAGTGAATCAAGAAGCTGAGAGGAAAGCTTTTGAGCTGTGACTATTTAAATAAGATGATACATGGAAGAAGGCAAATTGGAAAAGATTTGCTCTCCATAAAAACACAAGAGTTAGACTGAATTAGGTCGTGTGTCCTCACCAGCTCTCAGGTTGGAGATCTTCCACTCATTATGAAGGGAAAACTTTTGCTGGCAGGATACGGTTTTGTTCCTCATGTTCAGAATGGCTCATCCTGCATAACCGTGTCCCTGAACTCCCCCCCATCTTCAGGCTGGGAAAGGAAGAGAGTCGAACAAAAAACACACAAATGTAAGAAAGGAAATGCAGAGAAAACCTCTAAGCGGTGCCCCCCATGTTTCTCTGTCAGGTGTGGGTGTGACTCAGATGGCCCCTGTGCACAATGGGTGTCACCACAGGTTTCTCAGGACGGATCTGCTGTGCTACAGCAATCAGCAACCCGACTAATGGTGCAACTCATCATTGTCACACAACCCCACCTCTCTAAAACACTATGTATGTATGTATGTATGTATGTACATATATATACATAGTTGCTGGCTTAGTACATACACATACATTGGATTAAACTTTGTTTCCCCTCACCTTCACTCTTTTAATATTAGTTGGGAAGCTATGAGACTGAATGCTGTACACAAGTTCTCACAGCCACAAGGATTTAGTTTGACAAGTCAGCATTACTCAGCACTGCTAACTCTGCCCCAGTAGTCTGAGCTATGGGAAAAGTACTAACCCCAGAGCAGGGACGGTTACGGGGCAAGGAACTGAATTTCACCCCGGTTCCCTCGGTTCAAGCACAGGTTAAGTCCCCGGACTTCCTAAATAGGTTTGTACTAAACACTCTGGATGAATAGAGCCATCTGTCATTACTTACTATGTCAAGGAGTGTCATCATAAAACCTCCAGGATAAAAAAAGAAATCTGATTAAGTTGAAGTGATTCATCTGAAGACATGCTGCTGTATTGACTGCCATAACCAATTCATCTAATCAAATGGACCCAAATGCAATCTGGTGGACTGAAGCCAATAGAGCTGCCCCCTCGCAGATGATTAGTCATTTTTTAATGCTTTTTTCATGTTGAATGATTATGAATGATTATTTCTAAGAAATTTCTGAGCCCATCTCTAGTAAACCCAAGATAGATTTAAAGTGGTGCTTTTGTGTGATTCTTTGTGGAGAAACTCAGTTTTACAGATCTGTCGATTAAATCAACTAATTGATTAGTTGACAAAAATCCTGAGTTAGTCGACTAAGAATGTCTCTGGTCGAGGACAGCCCTGGAAGCTAATGACACACTAATCAGGATACGTGGCGGACATTGTACTGGATGTTATGCTCATAACTGATTCAGAGCCACTCATCAAACACACTGAAGGTGACTAATTTAAAAAAAAAAAAGTAAGAAAAAACTTTAGTCAAAGGAGAGGAAGTAATTCTCCTATAGTGAGGTAGACAGTACATCCAGAAACAGACCTTGAGCAATGAAGGAGCTGGCCTTCAGGTCAGTGAGCTGATTGAGGGAAGGGGGGGAGAGAAGCTTGAGAAACTCCACAGCACAGTGTCCTTCCACGTCCAGATGGTAGACTTAAAAAATAACATGGGGACAGGAGATATTAATACAGATACTGGAAAATACACCACATTTATTGAAGAATTAATGGAACACAGTTTACTCTTCTGAAATGAAACAGTGGAAGAATTCTTGATATAATATTGATTTAGCAGAACCAAAGAAATCTGTGTGCACATACAAATGTACAGAACACACTTTAAAAGGTGGAGGGTTGAGTCAGATGGCCCCTGTGCACACTGTGTGTCCTCAGGTTAATCCGGATTGGGGTATTGATGCCACTGCAACAAACACCCCAACTGATTAGTGCAACTCATCACTCTCACGCCCTCCACCCCTCAGACTTTAACACGCACCGCTGACTTTCCGGATATGTTGGAGACACTACCGTGCCTGCTGGGTTTGTGTTTACCTTGTGTTCCCATTTCTGATCGACAGGTAGCTCCATCCAGTCTCACCTCGCTGTGATGTGAGGACTTCATAGCAGTTAGCAGCAGCGCCTGCGTACAACGACAAACCATGCAAACCAAGCAGGTTAGCCAGAGCCATGTGCACAAAACGTTACCCAACCCATCGTGAATAACTCAAATCTAAAAAGATAAACTGATCTAAGAGACATTGAACAAAACTCGAAATGTTGGCTACTAATAATTATTTTTCATCAACGTTGCAATCAAACAGTATTGAAACTCTTTTCCTGTTGTAAACCCGTCATGTGCACACACTCACTTCACAAGGGCAACCTCTGACGAGTATTTTGGTTTAGAGAAACTCAGATTAATTTGATTTTTAAAGTTGTGTTTGTACCCCTATTTTACTTTACACCTTACTTTTAAATGCAACCCTTATTTATTTTTAGTTTAAGATTTTTTTAGTCTCTGTCATTGTGTTTTGCAAAATATAAAACACTTTGGAGATATTAATATTTCCCACTCAACTGTGCATGTGTGTAAAATGAGCACAGATACCCAGTGGCTCACCCTGAGACTGAACTTGATGTGGCAGGTTCCAGACCTTAGGTACTCAGTACTCACCACAACTGTCCAAATGTCAACATGGCTGCTGTCACAAAGTCATACTGGTATATAAAATGGTCCACATGCATATCCTGAATATACCATTAAAGAACTTAAATGTAAAAGTATTCCTAATGAGGTCACAATGTAACATACCAACAGGTGCTTATGAGGTAATAATGAATGGTGTTGCTGTATTTTTGTATTTTTTATTACAAAGTTTGAACACAAGATACTCAACTACAGCATATCTAAGTTACTGATGTTTGCTGGTTAAAGCCGGTTTACATCAGTTAACAGACATATTTTTGAGTATGATTAGTGCAGCATTCTTATTAATATCACATTGATTAAATCAAAAGAGCCTCAGAAGAAATATCAGACCTAACACACACATCTTATTGCAAGTACATTATGTAGAGAAAGCATTGGTTGTTGAAATCATAACATTTTGGGATAAACCGGATAATAAGATAAGATACGCAATTTAATCTAATGTTACTTAAACAAACTCGTGTCCTGTTATGGTGTGTGCACACATATAGAACATACACTTCTAAATAGGTGGAGGGTTGAGTCAGATGGCCCCTGTGCACACTGTGTGTCCTCAGGTTGATCCGGATTGGGGTATTGATGCCACTGCAACAAACACCCCAACTGATTAGTGCAACTCATCACTCTCACACCCTCCACCCCTCAGACTTTAACACGCACCGCTGACTTTCCGGATATGTTGGAGACACTATCGTGCCTGCTGGATTTGTGTTTACCTCGAGTTCCCATTTCTGATCAACTGGTAGCTCCATCCAGTCTCTTCTTGCTGCGATGTGAGGACTTCATGGCAGTTAGCAGCAATGCCTGCGTACAACGACAAAGCATGCAAACCAAGCAGGTTAGCTATAGCGACGTGCACAAAATGTGGTCAATCGCAGTTAACATTACCCAACGCGTCGTGAAAACCTCAAATGTAAAAAGGTAAACTGGCGAATGACATTGAAAGAAAATGGAAATGTTGGCTACAAAATTATTTTTCATTAACGTTGCAAACAGTAAAAGATTAAACTTCTTCCTGTTGAACTACCAATGATAAGTTGTATACTTGTCACAGACACACACTCACTTCCAAGACCTTTACCTAGTATTTGGGTTAAGAGAAACTTTGAGAAAATGAATTTGATTTTGAACATTGTTTGTAACTTTCTTTTACATCTTACTTTTAAATGTAACCTTTATTTTTTTAATATTTTAAGATGTTATTAGTCATCATCATTGTGTTTTGCAGAAAATAAGCACTTTGGAAATATTTATATTTTCCAGTCAAAGTGGGGGTAAAATCTGAGCACACACTCCCAGTGGCTCACCCAGTTACTAAACTTTAACCCCTTGATGTGGCAGTTTCCAGCCCTTGGGTACTCATTACTCACCGCAACTGTCCAAATGTCAACATGGCTGCTGTCACATAGTCATACTGGTATAAAATGGTCCACATGCATATCCTGAATATACCATTAAAGCACCTAAATGTAAATGTATTCCTAATGATGTCACACTGTAACATATCAACAGGTGCTTGGGTTGGGTGAGATAGTCAAGGATTAATAGTGCCTCTGTATGGTATCCACTATAATAACCCTATAAAGATTCATGGAGTTGCTGTGTTTTTTTTATCTATTTATGTATCCTTTATTACAACATCTGAACACATAACTAAATTCTAAGTTATTGATGTTTTCTGGTGCTGGTTAAAGCTTGTTTACATCAGTTAACGGACACACTTTCAAGTATGATTAGTACAGATCACGCAAAATGCAGTATTCCTATTAATAGCCTACATCATACTATACACCCCTCAATAAATCTTAGACCTAATACACAAAACAGCTTATTGCAAATTGTACATTTAGAGAAACTTTAGTTGTTAAAAATCATAACATTTTTGACAAATTAAGTAATTTAATCTCATGTTACATAAACTCATGTCATGCTATGGTGTGCACATATTTAATATGAACAGAAAACACTTTAAAAAGGTGGAGGGTTGAGTCAGATGGCCCCTGTGCACACTGTGTGTCCTCAGGTTGATCCGGATTGGGGTATTGATGCCACTGCAACAAACACCCCAACTGATTAGTGCAACTCATCACTCTCACACCCTCCACCCCTCAGACTTTAACACGCACCGCTGACTTTCCGGATATGTTGGAGACACTACCGTGCCTGCTGGGTTTGTGTTTACCTTGAGTTCCCATTTCTGATCGACAGGTAGCTCCATCCAGTCTCACCTCGCTGTGATGTGAGGACTTCATAGCAGTTAGCAGCAACGCCTGCATACAACGACAAACCATACAAACCAAGCAGGTTAGCCAGAGCCATGTGCACAAAACGTTACCCAACCCATACACATGTTAACTTACACATGTAACACTGAAAGAAACTGGACATGTTGGCTACTAATAATCAATTTCCTTCAACGTTGCAAAACAGTAAAGGTCGGTTGAAGAAAAGGTCATTATTAACTAACGTTAGCAGAGTTAGCTTAACGTTAGCTGGTTGCTATGGTAGCATCTAGCTAACATTCGCTTCAGTAACGCAAAATGTAACTGCTCTTCCTTAAATAATACGACCAACCAAAAGCACCTAATACAGCCTTACCCAATAACGAGGATGTGTGTAGGTTATGTGAATAGAAACATTAGTTTGTGTTTGTTGCTCGTAGTAGCTGAACTGACCTCCAACATGTTTCCTTCTCATTTGAAGCAGAGTGCGTTTTGTGAAGCTCATCGCTGATTGGCTCAAACAGCTTCTTCTTCTTCTTCGTTGGAGATTGACGGTAGCTCGCATCCGTTATGTTGCATTGCTGCCACCTGCTGGAACTAGTCCATCACTGCTCCAGCTTCATCATTCAGATCCTGTATACACTAGACCAGTGACTCTGAAGAAGTCAAACAGACACTTTATTCCTTCTCATTTACCTCCATACTTTAGAATACTTCTTATTGATATTTCTGTTAATCTAATTTCAGATAGTATCACTTCTCTTTCTGTCCCATACCTCCTACATTACACAAGTCCATTCTGTCTCTGGCTGCTGGCACTGTTGTTCGAATGACCCAGTTTGGTGCCAAGCCCAAAGTCGCTTATAATAAGCGGACTTGGCAACTCTGCCCACTCTGCTTTATACAGAATATACAATAGGTGCCTCCCCTTTGTCTCCTGCTCCCACTTCTGTTGCCTCTCCTGATTTATTTTTTTCCAAACAATACTTTGTCTTTCAGGCTCAAACGACTTATTGGACGGTTGACACTTTTTTCCTGTTGAACCACCAATGACAAGTTGCATACCTATCACATGCACACACTCACTTCACAGGAGCGGATTGACCAGTATTTTGGTTTAGAGAAACTTTATTTTAATCTATAAATGAATTAGATCTTAAAAGTTGTGTTTGTAACCTTCTTTTACATCACTTAACATCTTATTTTTACCCCTTATTTTTGTATTTACATTTAAATCAAATAAGAGCATTTGTGTATTTTATCTTTCTACTGTTACTGGTGTTTTCTGGTGCTGGTTAACGCTTGTTTACATCAGTTAACAGACATATAATTTTAGTATGTTTAGTACAGATCACAAAGAAATGCTTTTTGTATAGTACATTGCATGTTGTCTGCAATGAACTGCTTCATCCTCTTTTAGCATCTTGTCTCATCTCCCTCTGTGTGAATGGTATCATTGTGTTTTGCCTTTGAGTGTTTGTGGAGTATGTCCTCTTTACAGGCCTTTGTGGTTAAGAGTAGGGTTTGTGGTTCAGGTCCTACCCGCTCTTGGCGGGACCCGGAAGTTGCTTAAAGAGGACGTATTTTACTTTTATGCTTTTTCCCCTTTCCTTTAGAGTGTTATATATATATTTTGTGCATGTAAAAGTTCTGCAAAGTTACAAAGCCCAAAGTCCACGCCAAAAAGGGAGACACTCTCCCCCACAGAAACACTGCTGCTGAAAAGCCTTGATTGAAGACCCGCCTTTTCTTCTGTAACGTGGTGATGTCACCAAGTAACACATTTATACATACATAGTGGCTAGTTTGGCACACCCTCAAGCAAAACTATTTAGAGTGGAGCTGGAGCGGAGTCCGAAGAGTTCGTTCAGTTGAGCAATCACAACAGTGGGATTCTGCAACTCTACCTGAAACTCTTTAACTTATTACACTTAATATTAACATGATATTAAAAGTAATGTACTTGACTTATTTTGTCATTTTATAATGTAATTCTACCAATTACTATGTTTTATGCTATAAATATACTACAACTGTCCTGGGAGAGGGATCCCTTCTCTGTTGCTCTATGTTGGATGACTTGGCTTCATGCCTCCAGAACCCTGATTCTCTGATTACATCTCTGCTCCCGTTGTTATGTCTGTAATTATCTGCAGAAGCAGACATCAGCTTTTCCTTTATTGCTAGATGATGATTGTGTCTGATGAGGAGGACATTTTGTCTGAGCGCGATACGTGCACAGATGACTGAGCCAAAGGTTTCATTGAAATGCAAATGCAATTTTATATTAAAAGATAGCAAAGGGATCATTCACTATATCACACAACACAGCTTGTTAGTACTGCCATGGAAATACATATACAGTCTTTTCATATTTACACATCAAGTGACAACCAAACAGAAAATCATAAATACCTCTTTTTGTTAACTTTACAACAGCTATACGCGACCAGTATTCCATAAGATAAAAGAGCACTATTAAATAACTGGCATCTTCCCTATCATTTACAAGGCTTGGAAACACAGTGGTTAAAATAATCCAGCAAAAAAAAAAAGGTTCTTCTCCAGTGAGTAAAATTAATACAAGTCTAAAAACGGTCATGAAATCCCTTTGTACAAAAGACTATACAACTTAATCAACACAATATCTTCAACAGAAATGTTTGCTTATATCCGCATGATAAAATCTGTACAGTTTTTAGCATTCCTGCAGCAGAGTTGGAGGGACTGTGAGCCGGGATGATTGGTTACTGGGTCGCTGTGATGCTCCGCGGGCCTACTGTCAACCAACCGTCAGAGACCGTAGTTATGTAGCTGCCAAGACCCTCTTTCATTGGCCTCAGTGCTTCGTCTAGCAGCAAATCAGCACGTTGCTGAGCTTGTAGCAGATACTTCAAAATACATGGTTCTATAAAGTCTAACCGATATATTTGTCAATATAGCAATATAGTATTTCCTCGTACCACATTTCAACGACAGACAGAGAATGGTACTCTAAAGTTAAAGCAATGCATAATATCTTTACTTGTATTAAATTCATTTTTCAGTAAGTTGTCAGTGATACATTTCTAAACTATAACCCTCACTGTCTGATGGGGTCAGACATGCACAGTGTTCCTAAGTTACCCACTTGTTATTATATACTGTACTGTGGCAGATACTGCAAGTACACCTTTTGCATTATGGATTTTAGAGTTGATGGATCAAAACTCAAATTACAAAAAGAACACATGTTCTCATTTACCTCTAGTGGTGGTTGGCCATGCAGATACTTTTGGTTGGATGTGGCAGGATTTTGATATATTCACCTCTGAAACTTCCCCCCTACCCCGATACAACACAGAGCCAAAGTGAAACTGGAACTTACGGAACTTGGAAATTACGTTCCAGACTTAAACCTAATTCAAAAATCACATTGACAATTGTAGTGATACAAATATCTAAAGATCTAAGCCTACAGGATAACCTCTACACAATTTGTTAAAATGGGGATTTTTTTTAATTATTTTTTTGAACGATGTAATATCGTTTATCTAATATTTGTTTGTAGCAGCCTTTAAAGCTAGGTTTGGTGGTGTTGTTCAAATACATTGCTTGTTAGAATTCTGATTACATCCCGACAGCAATCAAAAATGAAATGCTCTGACAAAAAAAAGTCTGGTATCTGTGGTTGTTGCAGGACTGTAATAACCCCGTCTAATCATTTCAATTGGGCTGAGTGAAAAAGTTTGTTGTTTACGTACATAATGATAATTTTGGGGGAGTAGCTTTGGAGGGAGGCCTGAAGGGACGGGCTGTCAGTGTTGCAGACTTGGTGACTTTCTCGCTAGATATAGTGACTTTTGAAGCCAGTGTATCACTGTGCTGCTAGCTACTTCCATTGGAAAAGAGTTGGCAACACTGGGTTGGGTTTTCCAGTTGGATCATTTTTAAAATCTAGCATACTATTACTAGTTTCTCAACATTACTGACCACAGATTTAAGAAAACACACTATTTCACACAAGCCTAGGACCGTTGTGGATGGTATGGGACAGAGAGGGCCGAATGGCGTATACATTTTTTTAGGCAGCTGAGATTACAGCAAAAATGTTGTGGAGTTGACATTAGTAGAGAATGTGGGTAGATAGCATGAATAAGGGAACATTGGTGATGACGATGCATAATACTCACACTTCCATGCTGGAAAAAATTAAAGGGAGCTGTTTTTTGTTTTTTGTTTTTATTTTTATTTTACTAGTGCTAAAAACTTAGCGGTAAAAAACTTGTTTTAAATTTGTTAAAATCAAAGAGCTTCAAATTCTAAAAGTAAGTGCTGTCGTAGATAATCGTTCATCTGGATAATCAACCCCAGGAACATGTTTCACATATTTTTAGAAAGAACAATGACTTCAGTGTTTGGGGCAACAGAAGTCTCAGAGACGTATTGTACTGTATGTGTAACACCTGGGTAAATAAAACCACAACCATCTGCATGGCTCAACAGCCCTAGTGGTACATGTCTGAGAAAATGTTTTTTTCTGTGATTTGGGTGACCAAACCCGAGTAAAAAGAATGTCACGAACATTTTTAAAACCTTCTGAGAAAAAAAAATAATTAGGAAACGAAATGTTTGGCACTTAGGCTGTTACTTCATCGTGGCTTCCTCCGCTACGCCCGAGGATCAGCAATGGTTGAATTACAACTTTCAAAAAAAATAAAAAGGAGGCTCCTTTCGTGTTACTTTAGCAAAGGATGAATGGACATCTGCACCCAACTTGAGACTACCAGCTGCAGTAAGTCCATGCTTTACCTGTCGGGAGGCTGTAAAATAAGGAATCAGAAGCAGGTGGCGTCGTCACTGAGGTGTCCCCACCGGCGAGGGCAAGTCAGTAAGAGTCAAACGAAAACAAACATCCCGTAATTAAGATACATTTCTATTGAAGTGTAATTGCTGAAAAGAAGCATGGGGACTCTGTGAAGCCCCACCCTTTGGCACTGTCATAAATACAACTCTTGAATACCCGGGTCCTGCGGCACAAAGTTCTATAACATAACACTCTCGCCGTTTTCTGAAAGTCAGCAAAACCCACTCCACAAGTACAAAAAAACGTTCATAAATAGAGTTCATAGAGACATGAGTGGCATTGGAGAGAGAGAGAGAGCATCGTGGTTACATCGTCCGGGGAGAGTGTGTCGTTCTAGCTTCATCCCCCCCAAAAAAAAACAAAGTTCACAAAAAATAAAAGTTGTACACACAGAGAAGCGTTTGTCGCATTGAGAGTCTGCGTCCTTTAAAAAAAAAGGCTCCAGATAACGCTTGTGTCTCTCTGTTCACTTCCTCCCCAGAGTCTTTTGCTTTCTTATTCCAGCATGCTCATTAGTTTATCATTTTGCCTGAAGGCAGTAGCACTGAGGGTACTGTTGGAGGACTGTACTGCATGTGTTTGTGTGCGTGTGTGTGTGTGTGTGTGCGAAAGTAGTACAGAGCCCCAGTTTCAGACAGGAGTTGTGTTTAAGGGAGCTTAGTTGTGTCTAACTTGTACCGTTGTTACTGTGTACTATTTCTCTTTGTGTGTTTGTACCGGCTATAAATACAGGTGTGTGTGTGTGTGTATGTGTGTGTTAGGTATTGGAGGTTGAGATAAAGCATTAAGGGGTACGGGGGTGGGGGGCCTCCCCTCACACTTCGCTCTCGGTGGAGGGCTTGCGCGTGGAGGTCCAGCCGGTGTCGGGCAGGCTGTGCTGGGCGTGGCGCTGCGGGGTGATGGCCGAAGGGGTCAGAGTGGTTATGGAGGAGCATTCGGACGCTTCCTCCTGGAGGAGCTGCTCCGTCTCGCCGTCGTCTAGCGATGCGCTGCTGGCCTGCAGGGACACGGTGTCCGTGCGCATGCAGGTGTGCAGGCCGCCTCGGGACGGCTTGATCTGTTTTAGGTCGTCCCAGTAAAGCTCCTCGTTGGACAGGAGGCACACGCCCTCCACGATGCGGATCTTCTCCTTGGTGTAGCCTCCGTCCACGCCCCCCTGGACAAACGAGAGACGAGTAGTTAGTGTCAGAGCGATGGCCTCTATGTGAGCGGTTTAAAAAGGGATAATCCACCTTCAGGTACTCTTCAGTTTGTTAAAGTAAACACTTTGTAGGAGCCGATTTCCTTTATTTCTTTGTCACATGCACATTTCTGTCTTTCTTCCGCCCTTCCTGAAACCTAACCTCCTTTTTAAAGAATAATTACTGGTTATTGATGTTAAAATCTGCTTAATAAACATGTAGGGAAGTCACAATACCAGAAATTTAGTAGTCGATACCAATACCAGTGAAATCCCATGATTCTCGATACCTAATTCGATACCACGGTAAAAAAAAAAACAAAACAATAAATCCCATTTCTTCAACATACTGTACACTCCTTTATTACTGCATATTGTTTTTTTGCAGATTTATTATTAAACCCTGATGATCCGCCTCAAGTTTATCACTGAAAACTACATTTTACAAGATTACATTTTAACACATCATGATAACGTTCTAATTTACCTACAGTATGCTCAATACTTTTTACTAAATAGAGGTTGAACGCATCACAATGTAACTCAATGCAACCTCTGTACGTTAGCTGTTAGCTTTGTTGTTTAGCCAAGCAGGACTGTGCTGCCCACCGGCTGCTAACGGCTAACATTAGCTAGCTCTCCTCCTGACAATTTCAAGACGGATTTGTTGTTCATAATGAAGAGTTATCAGGGAGATTTTCTATTGTCGCCGGGACGCAGTTATTCTCGAGCCCCGATCCCCGGTACCTACGGTACAGTAGACAAACGAGTGCCGTCACGTTTTCAGAATTTTGGAATCGACTTGGTGCCTAAGTATCGGTTCTCATGACATCCCTACAAAACATCACCAAAACTTTAAAAGTTCAACCTGTTAAAGGTGGATTTCCCTTCGAGGATTAATCCGCGGCCAACTGCACAACACTCCAGAACAAAAGTCACCTTCAAACACAACCCATGCACAGCGAGTTGGCACCTTTTAGCACCTGCTGGGCTTTCTTCTGGAGTTAGTTTCTCATTGTCAGATTAAGGTGAATAATACAAAATACACCAGGCTGTCAGCCTAATCTGGAGTGAAATCTACTTCACTGCTTTATGGCACAAAAAAAAAAGGAGATGGTGTTGTTGCTCCCAGAGCAACAGTGCTGTGTATAACACCGCAGACAAATTATTCAGTCTGTTGTAGCAGGAATAATTTAAACAGGTGTCTCTTCATCTCCAGCATGAAAATACGTAGGTGTGGTACACCTGTTGGAACAGAGGCTAAATGACCCAGAGCAGTGAGTTTGCATGAAAACTGCTGCTTTTACTAACAGCCCACAAACAGTTCAGCCATAAAGTTTACAGTGTTTTTTCTACAGCTGGTGTAATGAGTTGCAATAAACAGTGATTTGGAAATGGATTTGGCCTTATTTATACAAAGCTCATAACGATGAATAAAACGAAAAGCATATATCCTTACATTTTTTTCTCCCTTTTGACAATTAGCAACATCTTACCTGCAGTGGGAGCTAACAGGGTTTATGGGAAATGTAGTGTTGAGTTTAAAGGGGACATATCATGCTCATTTTCAGGTTCATACTTGTATTTTGGGTTTCAACTGGAATATGTTTACATATGTTTACGGCCGTCAGACAGTTTGGGGTCATCGGTGAGTGTCTGTCGGCCTAGTTTTTGCGTTGTGTCCCGCACTGTCGACTCTAGTGTGCCCGCAGCGGAGGCTTTTCGGCCAATTCAGCATGTTGAATCGGCAGTGGAGCCTGTCGCTGAAAAATATCACTCTGATTGGCTGTTCAGTTTAAACGAATCAGTGCACGAGAAGAGAAACGGAAGTGAGTAAAGTCAAGTGGATACACACAGAAGGCTCTTCTCATTTTTCATCTTCATCTCATCCGATCATTCACATGGACATGGCCATCTGGAATGAAGCTAAGCGGTGAGTGAGAGAGGTGTGAAAATGGTCAACAAATGCCACTTTGTTTCATGTACTGCAGTCCTCGGTCTTCCGGTTTCACTTTTTGAATGATGAATACAGACTACCGCCGCCTGCTGGTAGGGGGAGTTATTTCCTCTCACGCAGGCGCAGAATGTACGTGCTAACTGGCCGTCGGGTGTAGTCTTTGCGGTGTCAAATGCAACTTGTCGGCCAAGACAAAGGTGATGTGAGGCAGCGCAACAGTAGGCCTTTATCGCCGCTAGTTCTTTGAAGTCAGGTCGGTGTGTCTGGGCATAAGGCCCCCTCCCGATAAAGCCCAGTCTGCTCTGATTGGCTTGCAAGAAAAATATGGTGCATCTTCGAAAGCTAGTTCTCAAGCTGGGGGCGGTATGTTCTAATGAGCCTGCATGTGACATAGGAAGGGGAGCCAAATCTGAATGGCTTGTTGAATCGTATGTTTTCTGATCTTGGCAGCCCACAAAAGAAACTGACTGGGTTGTCTAATTTCACAGTTTGTGGGTTAGTAGGCACTCCAGGCACCCAAATGTATGAGCCCAAGCACTGAAAGTGACTTTTTCACGATATGTCCCCTTTAAGAAATGCTACATGAAGCACCTTTAACAAATCTATCCATACACTTTGATTCCTTGCCTGCTGATATGTCAGTTTCACAAAAAAAAAACCTTGACATGCTACTGATCACAGAGCTCTGAAGCTGCACCAAAGAGAGAAACTGTTAATTTTGGAAAGCAGCTTGCATGCGGTGAAAGACAAAGAGGACACAACTCCTCCATGCTGTGTAACTACCTCTCCACGGGACAAGTGGGTCAAAAGATAAAGGGAGAGAGGGAGTTGTAGGGATGAGAGTGCTGCGGTGAGGAGAGAGAGAGAGAGGGGGAGAAAAGATGAGCGCTTGGCGTCTGTAACCTGCTTGTGTCACAACATTTCAACACAATCAATGAGACAAACAGTCAAATCATTTGTCTCCGTGGTTACCCACAATACACCTCCATAGTCTGTGACCATTCTATGGAATTATCATGGATTCACCTTAAATCCATTCATATATTAAACAAAGTGGTTTTCAATTCAGCGTCCAGACTGTTCGTTACCTCTTTCTTATATCGAAGCTGGTTGTATATTGGAGGCTTTTGCGACGCCTCGATCTTGACCTCTTGTGTTGACGTCCGATATGAGGGATTACTGTATGTCAGGTTGCTCACTCCCGGGTCGGCAAACTTTGACTTTTTATGTCTGTCGATCAAAAGCAGGAAGAAAACAGCTTAAAAAAATGATCCGCTGTGTATCAAATGTAAATTTATCATATTATTATATTATACCTGGTGTTTAAGACCAGGGAGTAAGAAAATGAACAAGCAGCGGACTGACCTGTAAATAATCAAAGCAGCGATGAGGATCAGGATGGCCAGGATGGTCAGAACTCCACCAATCACGTAGCTGATATGAAGTCCTTCTCCTGCAACAGATGTTAAAGACGGGTGTGTTAACAGAGCAAATCCATCGGCTTTGCTTAAAGGAACATTATAGACTATTTTGGAAAATGCAATTGTCTAGCTTATGTCGTGTTTATGTCCTGTGGGACGAAGGTAGCATTGGGAAAGGTTCCCGTATTTACAACCGGTCAGCGCTCACGACATCAGAAGGTGAATGCTGAAGGTGTCATTGTGGATCTCCTCAACACTAAATGAACAACAGCCTCAAACTTTCAGTGATAGTTATATGACTACAGAGCTGGTCCTGTGAGGGTTAAAAACACTGCCGATATATTGATATATTTATTGATTTATTGTTGTTTTGAATTAGTTTTGTCAAGTTTATTTTGTTAAGTTTTATTATGTTGTTTTGTCTTATTGTAAAGCACTTGTTCATCAAAATTGTTATTCAACATTTTTTTTGCTTAGTTTATAATGTAATAATTGTCTCATGATGTAATAACGTATTACATTAATGCACAGAACTGTTATTTAGTTATGCACTCATGGTTTTCTTACTTTATGCAGTTACAACATTACGAATTGCTACAAGCACTTTGTTGCTGTGTTTTTGAGTAGTGCAGTATTATTATTGTTACATCACTTAAGTTGCATTTAATCATTTATGAAAGACTCTGGCTGACTTTAGCATCCATATTTGTTTGCTTTTTTCAGGCACTTCTGTATTATTTGTGCCAAGTCAAGTATACTTACGGAAGCCCTGAAAGGCAAGCGAGACATTTTTTTTTTTTCTGGTGATCTATTTTCTTAGTCTGATCAAAATGATTTTCTCCCCTGTGTTTATGACTTAAGAACAAGTGTTTGTTTTTTTTGCCAGGATAATCTCTCTAAGGTCCTTATTTGTCTGTGAAACAGGCAGTTTTTTTTTGGCTGATTTTTCTAATTCCTTTTTTTCCTTTGCCTCTTAGGGGATACAGATGGAAGAATTGTTTTTTTGATTGTTGTTGTAATATTTATTTTGATTTAACTTCTCCATGCACTCTAAACACAAGGTACGTATAAACCAAAAAAAAAAGAAATTCTTCCACCTGTTTTCCCTAAGAGGCAAAAAAGTAACTAAAAAAAATCAGCTTAAAAAAATAAATTCTTGCTTGCGTTTCAGGGCTTCCATATATATATATCAAAGCTTTCAGAAAAAAAAAGTTTCCCACTCGTAATTGCCTGGTGGTTGATGTGAATGATAGTTACAAGTTGGAAACTGGTAATTACTGAAACTCTTGCGTGACGTAACTGTGGCATTAGCAAAGCTAAACTGGAAGCAGGAGGAAACTGCACTCACTGACAACTCCGAAGCTTTTATCGTGTTAGCTAGCAGGCTAATAACCAGCTTTGCCTAAAGGCCCCAAAAGAGCTAGGCTAGCAGTTTCCCCCGGCTTCCAGTCTTTGAGCTAAGCTAGGCTAAACACATCCTGGACCTCCCTCTGTACTTGACACTCATGGAAAAAAAATGAATACATTGCTTTTCTACTGTGGGTAAGATGGTAAACGTGAATTTCCCAAACGTCAGACGTGAATGTCAGACTGTTCCTTTAAGACTGCATAGAGTGTGCAGAGTGCTGAGGAGAGAACGTTTTGGTGTACTGACCGTGAGGAGCCGTCACCACGTTGCTCAAGCAGCCTTCTACGTTCAGGTTCTTGTCAGTGCAGCTGTAAAAAATAAGACAAAAACACAGCTTGAGCATAATCAATTTATTAATTATTATTATCATTTATTTAATTGGGTAATTCACTTAATATCAGCTCTAACAAGCTTATGAAATCAAAGTAATATAGAGTTTTTCCTGAAGATAACTCTGCAGGGCCTTTGGGGAGAGTCTGTAGTATTACGACAGGTTGAAAATCTCACCGTGTATTCTGTTGAAGATGAACAATTACATAATACTCCTCTGTGGGATGAAAACATTATCCAACCTCTATAAAAGGTTTCAGAGCACTCAGTTTTTTTTTTTTTCCGAGCAAGGACAACTTCACTTCTCCAATTATTGCTATTTCTGATAAAGTAGTTCTTCACATTAGCTGAACAAAGTTGAAAAGAAGTACTCAAAACAGAAAACCTGGCAGCATCTGGTGTGGAGAGCACGCTGCTATTTGAAATAGTTTTAAAAACAAGGCATGGGATTGTAAAGCAATGATGCCAACACTGTGTTTCTCAGTGGGATCATGTGAAAGAACTCTGAGATACATTGATTAAGTTATTGATCACATTTTGTATCACTACTCAGTTCAGAAAGACGCTTTCCTGTTAAAAAAAAACGATTCAAATGTACAAAGAGACGTACTTGACCGGTGATGGTCCTCTGTGTGGCGTGTCTGTTGGAGCTTTGGGGATCTTGTTGGGGACTGGAGTGCTGCTGGTTCCTCTGGTAGGAGAGGTGGGGATGTAACCTGAAACTGATAAACACATGCGGGTCAGAACCTGAGTGTACTATTTCTTTGTGAATATATTTTGTAACTGGTCCTTGGATAATTACGGAAGCTCAGAGAGGCAAGTGAGAAAAAAACATTCTGGTGATCCATTTTCTAAGTCTGATCTAAATAGTTTTTTGTGTTTATGACTCGAGAACAGTCGAAAAAAAGGTTTTGTCAGGATAATCTTTCTAAGTTACTTTATGAAAAAAAGTTTTGCTTGGTGAGTTTTAATTTCTCCATGCACACTAAACACGAGGTACTTACTGTATATTGTGTGTTAGCAAGTTCTGTAAATTAAAATTCACCTGGTAGAAAACATGAATGTGTTTAGTCCTATTAAACACGGGGTAGTGGAGCACTTCAGCCTCTTGTGGCCGGGATGAGTATTACAACAACAAACACTAAAAAAATAATACTTTTTCACCGGCCAAAACTTTTTTTCCCACCTGTTTCACAGATGAAAAAAAAAAGCATTTAAAGAACTTAGAAAGATTATCCTGGCAAATGTTTTCACCTGTTCTTAAAGAGGCAGTGTGTAGGATCTGGTGGCATCTAGTGGTGAGGTTGCAGATTGCAACCAACTGAAACTTCTCCAGTGTGCCAAGCGTTTGGGAGAACTACGGTGGCCAACGCAAAAACGTGAATGTCCCTATCTAGAGCCAGTGTTTGGTTTGTCCGTTCTGGGCTACTGTAGAATCATGGCGAACGGCTCTGTGAAGAGGACTCGCTCCCTATGTAGATATAAACAACTCATTCTAAGGTCATTAAGCTCAGTCTAACGAAAACACAACGATTTGTATTTTCAGGTGATAATACACTAGAAAAATAATTATATTATATTTCATTTCTGCCAATAGATCATCCCCCTAAATCATACACACTGTCCATTTAAGTCATAAACACGGGAGAGAAAACATCTAGATCAGACTTAGAAAATGGATCACCCGATTTCTTTTCTCTCAAGGCTTTCGTAGATAATCCTACTATGACAATTTCTCATTGACCAATTATATGGGATTTACGCTAAAACATGTAAACACATGGGCAAAGTTATTTTTGGTCAAACATCAAAAAGTCAGCACATAAAACAGTCACACTGCACAATCACAGTGTTCACTCACTGGTGGAGCACGGTCGCCCATCTGGTTCATCAGGACAAGCGCACACAAAACTGTTGGTCTTGGCGAAGCAGAGGTGAGTGCAGCCGCCATTATTTACCCCACAGAGGTTGGTGCCTAAATGAGAGGAGAGGGGAAACTTCACAACCGGCAGCAAACAGTCAAACCAGGGAGTGTTTCCTCCTCAAGTCTGCTTCATTTCATCAGGTGAGAATGATGAGATCTGAATTCAGCTCGCATCAAGTAACGGCATTGTGAGACTGGAAAATGAAGGTGCCGGGCATCTCAAAGAGACCTGTGATGCTGTTTGTTACTAATTGAAATGCTATTCAAACTATATACCCGAGGCTACATCAAGTAAAATACTTTTTCCCATTAATTAAAAGCTTAACAGATCTATCCCGTTTAGCTGATTAACATTAGAGTGACTGGAATCAGATTTATTTTGATCACCCAAAAAACAAGCTTCTGTCCAATTAACAAGCTTCTTGTAAATCCATGTGACTTCTAATTAAAAGTGTTGGTTTCATTTTTAACAGGGAGACAAAGATAAAGAGACTAATTATTTTGAATTTATTATTACATTTTGTTTGGATTTTGTCGAGACTGTAAGAGACACTGATTAAATTCAGTGTTCATTTTGGAGGCTGTAGTTTGTGGTGTTGTAATGAAAATAGTCTGTTATTACAGAAGCTGACAAAAATCATTCAGTCTAACATATGATATGATGCTTGTGGGGGTGTGTTAAAACTGGTGTTTTAACACTGTAAAACACTAGTTTTACAGTGTTAAATTTATGTACAATTTATTTTTGAAATTGGCAAGTTTATGAAAAATAAAAAGGCAGCTAGCCTCAGCCCACCAACTGTATTTATGGAACAGGCAGCATTTTTATTTTTTGTACAACTTGAATTTGTTATTATTGAAGTCACTGAGAACTGAGAAATACTAAAAGACCTTTTAGTAATAAAGTATGGTAACACTTCTTTTTACAGGTCTGCAAATTTCATGGTAATTAGGTGATAATTAGCAAATAACCTATTTGAAATTTCTTTGGAATTACTGCCAAATTACCCCAATATTTACCTCAAAAGTTATCGAAAATGACTTTATTATAAACATTGTTTAATAATTATATTCCGCTATTTCTCAAAAAGTTGTAATAAATAGCTGGTAATTTATTTAATCCATTTCCAGGAAAAGAATAAAAAGTTAATTGATATGCTTTATTTCCATGTGTGCTGATAAATAGATAATAATTATCAAATAACTTATTTGAAATTTCTTTAAAAAACTCCCTGAATCATGACATTAGCTACCAGGTTACATTTGTGTAGACAATAAGTCACACAATGGTGAGATTTGTGATCAGAAGTGTCTTCTACTAGTTCTGGTTTTCCACCTCCGATGAAGAGCAGTGAACAGCCGCTTCTCAAGCCTAAGGGCCCTATTATAACCATTATATGCTGTTTTAGCATATCATTATTAAATCATGTTTATAATAAAGTCATTTTCGATACATTTTGAGGTAAATATTGGAGAAATTTGGCAGTAATTCCAAAGAAATTTCAAATAGGTCACTTGCTAATTATCACCTAATTACCATGAAATTTGGGGACCTGTAAAATGAAGTGATACCAAAAATGTTTATTCATTCAAGTTTAACATTTTGTGTTTACATTTTTGCCATCAGTTGATATATTTTTTTTTTTCAAATATAAAAACTCTATAATCTTATACACACTTTACTCTGCTTACATGCCATAATTTGCCACACTGCCAGTATCAGCACACAGCAGACTGGAAGAGATGCTGAATTTTGAATCGAGAATCGATTTTGAATCGAATCTTGACCCCAATAATCAAAATGGAATTAAATCGTGAGAAAGATTCCCACCCCTACTGATAATGTAATCAAGCAAAGTATTTTCAACTCAGTAGAGGTTATACTGACAGACCGACAGATTATCACATAGCACTGAGTGACTGAATATGAATATTTTAGAGCTGCAACAATTAATCAATCAGTTGTCAACTATTAAATAAATCGCCAACCATTTTGATAATGGATTCATCGGTGTGAGTCATTTTTTAAGAAGAAAAAGTCAAAATTCTCTGATTGCAGCTTCTTAAATGTGAATATTTTCTGGTTTCTTTACTTCTCTATGACAGTAAACTAAATATATTTGAGTTGTGGACAAAACAAGACGTTTGAGGACGTCATCTTGGGCTTTGGGAAACAATGATCGACATTTTTCACCATTTTCTGACATTTTATAGACCCGCTCTGTACCTGCGTTCATCGCCTGCTACACTTCACACATCCAAATCAGCCTCTAGCTGCTGCAGCGCTTTACCAGCCGAACACATCAGTGTCCTCCCAGATAAACACAGTGAGGTCTTTGGTGTCTCCACCTGTCAGCCTCCTTACCTGTCTGTCTGTGAGGCGATACCACTATAATGTCCATGAGGCCCTCCACGTTGGCCAGCACGGTTTCCTTGTTGCGGCCGGTGTGTTTGTCCACCCGCTGGATGGACTTAGTCTGCCAGTCCGTCCAGTAGATCCAGCGGTCTTGCTGCGAGAGTCGGGAGAAAGGGGTTAGAGGGGAGGACACCGGCTTCAACTGGGGAAACGAAGGAGAAGAAGAGAGGAGAGGAGAAAAACACAGACAAGGAGAAGGGGGATGGAGGAAGAAAGGGGGAGGGGAAAAGGGGAGGAAGAAAAATGAGGGTCAGAGTGGAAGAGAAGTAGAAGAAATGGTTAAGTCGAATGGGTTCAGCATGAGTTGGAGGACGCAGAGACGAGCAGTGACAGTCACACGGGGGAGCCGATGAGTGAAAGAGAGCAGGTGAGTGGAGGAAGAGGAGGAGGCAGCCAGGAGGAAGGGTCAGCCCAGTGATTGACAGCTGGGGGTAGGGGTAAGGCGGGGTTACCTGTGTGAGGGCGAACGGGTGGGACACTGGGCTGACGAGAACCTGCCGCAGCTTCCCGTTCAGGTCGGAACTCTCAATCCGGTCTAAGTGAGCGTCCACCCAGAAGATCCTGCAGAAAACATCACAGAGTCAGAAACACACTTCTGTCTGGAAATACACTGTACATCTGACTGAAATAACTTTTTAATTTTACATTTTTACGTTACTATTTGTGGGTTGTGTTGTTGCCTAAATCAGAAGTTGTGTCCTCCAGCTCTAGTTTGATATACAATAAGTGGCAGTTGTATAATAAATAACTCTACTTGTCTCGTAGATATACTTTCTGATACTGTGATGATCTGATTTCCCCACAAGGATAATCACATCATGAAACATTCATAAGAACCTAATCTAATTTAATTTACAAGGCTCTTATGTGGAAAAAAAACAGCCAGACAGGTAGCTCCTTCCACAGACATGCTTCTCTCTCTCTCTCTCTCTCTGACCTTCTCGTGTCGTAGTCCAGTGTGAGGCCGTTGGGCCAGCCCAGGTCGGTGTTGATCAGAACCTTTCGGTCCGAGCCGTCCAGGTGAGATCGCTCAATCTTTGCGATGTGACCCCAGTCAGTCCAGAACAGGTACCTACAGAGATGAGGCCAACTAGTGAGCAGGCATTCTACTCTACAAAGTTAAAAATATATCTCTCTTCACGACGTTTGCCTTCTTTCTGCTAATATTCCTTAGCTTTTTCTGCTAATTTCAGCGTAGTTCATTATCTGGACATCTTTTAACAGATCATGAGTCAAAACCAGGCGCAAACCTCCGGTTCTGAAACGTGAAGCCAATGTGGAAGTGTCTTAAACGTGCATTCTTACTAACAGCCAGCAGGGGGCGACTCCTCTGGTTGCAAAAAGAAGTCTGATTTTATAGAAGTCTATGAGAAAATGAGCCTACTTCTCACTTGATTTATTACCTCAGTAAACATTGTAAACATGAGTTTATGGTCTCAGTCGCTAGTTTCAAGTCTTCTTCAATACAGCATGATGTTCATTTAGTAAATTATGGTCCCATTTAGAGTCAGATAGACCATAAAGCACGTGTGTTTTCAGCTCATGAAAGTTAACTGTAACATTTCGGGGGCCTAAAAATGTCTGATTCAGCGTTCGGTTGCACTTAGCTCCACCCTCTCGTGTCACTTCTGGTTGGAAAAAAACAAGATAGCGACAACCAAAATGCCAAATTCGAGGATTCAAAAAATGTCGTCCATAAACCAGTGGGTGACGTCACAGTGACTACGTCCACTTCTTATATAGAGTTTATGGTCAAAATCAAAATTGTAATCTGAGGGTGGAGCCCAGTCCCCTCTCTTACCCTTTGCTCGGGAACACTGCGATGGCTCGGGGTTCATCCAGACTGTTGTTGACCAGGACCTTGCGGCTCGTCCCATCCAGACGGGCCACCTCGATGGTGTTGCGCCCGGTGTCGGTCCAGTACATGTTCCTGGACACCCAGTCTACGGCAAGCCCATCTGTGGTCTTCAGGCCCTGGCTGATCACCGTCTCCATGCCAGTGCCGTCTAGGTTTGCACGCCTACAGAACAAAGTAAAGGATGGACATCGTTATGACAAAGGGCTCCTTGATTAGAGCAGATAAAAGAATACTGATAATATTATTTATATGTTTCCATAATCTACTGTATTTCTAAATCTCTGAGTGACTGACAATGACTGACTTTGATTAATATTGATAATCATAAAATCTTAATTTATGTAATGAAAGCTAAAACATAAAAGGGTTTGCATGTAGAAATCGTTCTCACCTTATAACATCCAGGGTGACGTCGGTGTAGTAAAGTTTCCCGTCCACGCTGTCGTAATCCAGCGAGATGACGTTGTGCAGCTCGGGCACTGGCACGTGCACGTCGGTGTGGTCGTTGGTGTCGAGGGAGATCCTGCGCACGCTGACGCGGTTGGAGAAGAGCAGGTACGACTCCGGGGAGTCGTCACATGACCTGCCGTCTCCCTTGAGCAAGATACCGGTGGGACAGGCGCAGGATGTGTCGTTGGGTCGAGGCAGGCACAGGTGGGTGCAGCCGCCGTTCCTCCTGCCGCACTTATTGAAACCTGAGGAGGACAGACACAAAAAGGATTGATGCAAAGAGACTCTCCAAGCCACACGAGAATCTGTGTTGCAGATGATTGTTTACACAGAGACGTCTTACTGTTTCTAGGCAACATAATATCACTTGTCAATCACCTGGCGTGCTACACATAATACAATCAACAGAAGCTATATTTAGGTTTCATCGTGTACGGAGAACAAAAATAGAGGTGGAGAAACAAAATCCAGAAGAACTATAACAACTGCTATAGTGAGAGTGTAACAAAAGCCAGTTTGATCAACTGTGAAACTGTAAACAAACAAAATACATTGTGTAGAACAGGTCATGAGATACACAAAATGCAAAATCTTAGCAACTGTATTTACCTAATTACAAGGGCTGTCAAAGTCAACGTGGTAATAACGCGTTAACGCAAATTTGTATCCCATGAAACTAGAAGACCTAAGGTATCCATTGGTACCAACCAGGTCACCCTAGCTTGTCGGGAAGGAGGCTATATAACAAAATTACGCGAAATTTTGGCGAGGAAAAACTGTCATAGCCATTTTCAAAGGGGTCCCTTGACCTCTGACCTCCAGATATGTGAAAGAAAATGGGTTCTATGGGTACCCACTTTATGATAATCACATGCAGTTTGGGGCCAGTCATAGTCAAGTCAGCACACTGACACACTGACAGCTGTTGTTGCCTGTTGGGCTGCAGTTTGACATGTTATGATTTGAGCATATTGTTTTATGCTAAATGCAGTACCTGTGAGGGTTTCTGGACAATATCTGTCATTGTTTTATGTTGTTAATTGATTTCTAATAATAAATATATAAATATATTTGCATAAAGCAAATATATTTGCCCACTCCCATGTTGATAAGAGTATTTAATACTGACAAATCTCCCTTTTAAGGTACATTTCAAACCAGTAAAAAATGTGTGATTAATTTGCGATTACTATGGACAATCGTGCGATTGATCGTGATCAAATATTTTTATGGATTGACAGCCCTACTAATTAATAGTCAAATTATCTCATAACATTTATTGTAAGACAAAATACCCCAGCAAGTAACATTTCAGTGAGATATAGGGACTTGTTTTTAGGCAATGATCTTGAATATCTTAAGTGAAAAAAACTACTTTTGACCATTATAGGCTTATTATGACACACAACACTACTAATACCAGTGAAATATAGCTCTAATGAGTTTTCCCAGCTAATTTCTGCACAGCTTGCAGTCATTGTTTTTTTTTTTTTTTTTTTATACTTATTTCTGAAGTGGTCTTTTTTCCAGTTTGACTAGGAGATGGAAATGAATGAAATGAGCAGTATAAATAGATGGAAACAGCTTTCCCATGAGACAGCAGGCCTGTTTCAACTGTACCAGTCACACAGCAGACACTTATGTGTGAACTAATTGTTGTTGAGTCCAATGATTTGAACATTTTTTAACACAAACATTCTTTCATTCATACAGCGACTATGGTGTGGTCTATTCGTGGTCCTCGGACTCACCCAGCGGCCTCTCCCGGTCAACAGCCTGGATGTCCATCAGGCCCGGCAGGTTGGCCCGCACCGTGATGGTGTTGGTCCCGGTGTTCTTGTCGGCTCGCTGGATGCTGCGGCTCTGCCAGTCGGTCCAGTAGATGTGGGAACCCAGCAGGGTCAAACCGTATGGGTGCTGGACTGGAGTCACGAGGGTGTGGCGATTCTGCCCGTTCAGGTCGGCCGCCTCGATGCGCTGGAGAGGACCGGAGAGGTGAGAGGGATTACCGCCATGACTCCATAATGTACCGTTTGCATTTAAGTCGATTAGCAATTTGACCTTTACATCTCTATTAACTTCTACAGACTTTAGTGGCTGTTTTTAATTATTTTGGTACATCTTTATGAATCTAAAAAGGTCCTTAAAAAAAGGAGCAAACCAGGGTTTTCATCCTATTACAATTTATGATTTGCGAGGTGAAAATGCATGCGAGTGTCAGTAGGAGTCAGTGCTGACCTCAGTGTGAGCGTCGGCCCACAGTAACTGGGAGCCGGCCATGTCGATGGCCAGGCCGTTGGGCCAGCCCAGGTTGTTGCTGATGAGGACAGTGCGGTCCGTACCATCCATCGCTGAGCGCTCCAGCTTAGCATGCTCTCCCCAGTCTGACCAGTACATATAACTGGAGAAGAGAGAGAGAAAGAGAGAGAGAGAGAGGGACAGAGGGGTCAAAGGTCAGACAGTGCAAGGAGACTGAAGCTGTGTTCAATTCAAACTAGGATGTAAAATTGAGTATGTAATGTGTTCCAACTGCATAGTAAGTGGATTTTGTGTACACGAGAAATGCCTGGATGTATAGCAAGAACATTTCTGAGGGTGAGACGTGAGCTTACTGCCCCAAAATGCATTGCAGCTCTTCAGACTGTCCAATGGCGGATTGTGAGGCAAACAGTTTAAATAATTAACCGTTGGATAAAATAATTACTTATGATGGTGAGTGACATTGGAAGAACAGTTAAGAGGAAAAACGCGCAAGCTCACATATAGAGAACATATTGAACACTAAAATATTATGGAATTTTAATTTGCCTTAAATAATACAGGAAAATATTAAATTGAGTGGAAGAGGTAATGTTGATTTACATTTGATTTACATTCAACGGTAGCTCGGACCGTTGACGTCGTGGTCGATACAGACAGGACGTAATGCTTGAGAATACTTCAGTGTGAACAGTCGTGACGCGGTAATGACAGACTTAATCGTTACTTTAGTATACAGAATGTAGTATATGCACAGATTGAGTACAGTATGTAGTATATAGCACAGTTAGTATGTGATTTCGAGCACAGCCTGAATGCGGGACAGATATAAGATGACCAGGACATGCTGGATCTAAAGACCAACAAACATTAGACATGTAGTTTAGACAAACAGAGGTCCAGATCCTGTACCATCATTAGTGGTAGCGATCATGACCTTTCTTTCTCTCAAGAGCTAGAAGACAAGATCATAAAATATGTCTCAGTGAATGCTAAAGTGAAATTCACAATGTGAGATCTCGCTCTGAAAACTAAAAAGCTATCCCGCTGTAGCAGCCTCACCCCATCTCGTTGTAGAGGGCGATGGCTCTGGGGCTGTCCAGGTTTTGCCAGACGAGAACTTTCCTCATGGAGCCGTCCAGGTTGGCGACCTCGATGCGGTTGGTTCCCGTGTCCGTCCAGTAGATCTTCCTGCCGACGGCATCCACCGCCAGGCCATCGGTCGTCACCAACCCTACAGAGAGAGAGAGACACACAGAGAGAGAGAAGCAGAGATGGAGTCGTGCCACTAGGACTGGGTGGAGTTAAACAGCATCGTACAAGTGAGCCCTCCTCCTCACCTGTAGATACGACTTCTTCTTGTTCTTTTCCGTCGATGTTGGATCTGCTGATTTTCTTCAGTGTGCTGTCAGACCAATAGACTTTTCCTGCAGGAGGCGCCACATACACACGTAAGGACTCTACATCACTTGTCTTTTTTTGAAACAGGCATTATACATATACTTTGAGGAGACATACAAACCTTCTTTAGGGTCGACCCCGATGGCGATGGTGTTTTTCATGGAGCTGTTGACGGCCAGAACCACATCTGCGAAGTAGGGAATGTCCAAAGAGACCATCCTGATGTCCGTCCTCCGGGCAAAGATCAGGAAGCTGCTCATCCCTGCACACATCAACACACATCACAGCACCTTCCAGTCAGAATACAAAAGGGGGCTGACGTGCTTTTATCATCCTTTGAACTCTGTTTTGGTGCAGTTTTCTCTCCAATCATTTGCAGGCTTGTAAAAGATATTGGCTGTATTCAACTACTTATTCAACTCCAGCCAGCTCATAACGGGGTCTGTGAGCGTGACCGTCCGGCTGGCAGGGAAGCGACCCCGGCAGGCGCTAGCTAGCTCTCACTGCAGTTTGTGAAGCTTCTAAACTCCAAAAACGTTGGAGCAAATGTTCGATTCGCCATCTAATATTGTAAAACTGCCAACATTCAAAATCTACACAGTAGATTTCTCGCCTCAAAATCTTTCAGAAGTAAATTTAGTGATGAAATAGCTACGAAAAATGTAAAAAACAAGCCGTTTTTGGTGTAACTGTAGCCTGTACCGTTCCAGCACTTTGCATTGTGGGATACAGTAGGCGAGGTAGACTGGTCTGATGCATAATGGAGATTTTTTCCAAATCAGTATGACATCTGGGTACTTTTGGCATACTGTAGATTTTGCTTTTGTTTACATACTACATGCTACATTTTGGCCAAATCAGTACGTACTACTAGTATAGTAGCGGTTTTGAATACAGCGATTTTTCAAGGATATTGTTAGCATGTATGTCTTTCTACTTTTGGTTAATCTGTACCATGAAAATCATTAGCATTAGCTACAAGTAGTTACTGTTTGCACCATAAACATGTACAGGTAACAATAACTGGATTAGTTTTGACACTGAAGATGAAGTATCGTACCAGGCGTGCAGGTCTTCCCATCTGCCTGCAGGTTGATCCCGGTGGGACAGGCACAGCTAGAGGCTTTGGGAGCAGGAGCCAGGAGACAGAGGTGGCTGCAGCCTCCATTATTCACCGCACATGGGTTACGCACTACAGATGGGAGACACACAAAGCAAACTCAGCTCACACACCGTCCTACTTTCTGGGGTTTGCTTTGAGGCAAGGGGGACGGAGAGGGAGTGGGGAATAAAATCGGGGCGAACCAAACAGAAACATGCTGCGTCCCTTGAGGGAACACGGGGAAAGCCCCACACATCAGTGAGCTCAGTGAGGTTTCACTTTGGTATGAGCCCCCTGAGGCTCTCTCACTCTCTCAGCCACTGATCCGGGTTCGGTTTACCTGTAATCCTCTCAGTGTCAGCAGAGACACAGCGTCTGAGCTCTGAGAAAAGGCGGCAAAAATCAGAAAGTGACAGGAGGAGTTTTTTTTTTTTTCCTTTGTCACAAGAGACTAAAGGTCCAACAGGACACGATAAGTGCAGTGACACAATTCTCATTTTTTTGGTATATTTCATATCTGTACTGCAGCACATTGGATTTGAAATGAAATAATGAGTTGAAGTGTTTGTGAAGTGAACTGAAGTGTTTTTGTTTACATGCATTCTGGATTAAAAGTGTAAGACTCAACGGCCTTTCTATAAATAGACCTGCAATACAGCAGGACAATGAACCTAAATATACATGTTGAAGCATTTTCTATAATAACCATGTTTATACCATACTTATAATGAGTTATAATATGCCTATAGCACTGTATAATTATAGTTATAAGCATTCATTAATATTCATAATGCTTCAGTAATCATAACACATTATAAAGCATTTTATAATGACTTGTTTCACTCTACTTAAAGCAAACATTGTCTACTTAGAGAAACTTGTAATCACATTATAATATATTATAAAAAGATTATAAGCATTACAACTATGGTAATTATAATACACGGATCCTTGCAACAACAACAAAAAATGTCAGTGAGTGACCAGCTATTATGAATGATTATGATACTTGACCTTATACGTCATTATAAAATGCTTTGTAATGTGAAATGATTATTGTTATAAAGCATTATGAATATTTATGAGTGCTTTTAACTATAATTACACAGTGTTATAAGAAGATTATAACGCATTGTAAGTCTGTCTATAATGCATTATAGACATGGACGTCACAGAAAGTGGTACTGTGAGTTTTTCTGACCAATAGTCTGATTAAAAGTTTCTTTAAGCTTAACTCCAAGCCTCGATTGGTGGTTTTATTATCATCATAAAATGATATGGTTGTACTACACATAATCACTTACCCTATACTGCTTTGTACTTTAACTGCTTAAGCTAACGCTAACAGGACAGGCTGCTCCATAGTTCAGAACCCTGGAGGCCCATTGGTCAAGCTTGAGCAAATAACAGTAATTAGCTGCTAAAAATGGCTCAAGTAACGACACTGTCCATCTGACGTGGATGTAAACATCCTCAAATTACAGCTGAAAGTCTTTAGTGCTTATATGTCATTGTGATTGTTTCATTCATTTCAGATCCAATGTGTTGCAGCAGCGAGGCGAAACGCTACGCACACTACTTGCCGACTGCACCGTACATGTGTAATCTCGATCTAGCATGCGGACGCACACGGACCTGTGTCTCGGTGTCGGTGGAACATGTGAATGTCCATGAGGTTCTCCAGGTTTTCGGCGAGCGTGTGTCGTCCCAGGCCGGTGAGCTTGTCGGCGCTCTGGATGCTCTTGGACTGCCAGTCTGTCCAGTACAGCTTGTCCTCGTGTACAGTCAGGCCAAAGGGGTGAGGCAGCTGGCTGCCAATCAAAACCTGTACGCAAAAACAGTCACAGAGGTCCGGTGAGGTCTGGAAACGTCTGTTTACAGTGTTGGTTCCACATGAACGGAGAAAGCTTGAAAGCAAATCTCAACTGAAGATGAACGATTCCTCAAATTGTTGCTAACAAAACACATTAAATTACAAACTATTTAAAGGAGAATTCCTCTATCAAATCAGCCTGAAGACATTAACGTTGTGAGAATGACTGCATACTGTCATAAAAACACCCTATACCTGTCGGTCAGAACCATCAAAGTTGCCAAATTCAATAGTCTTCATGCCAGCATCGGCCCAGTACAGGCGTTTGGTCTCGTAGTCGATGGCGAGCCCGTTGGGCCACGTCAGATTAGACGAGATGATGACGATGCGACTGGAGGCGTCCATTCCTGCACGCTCGATCTTTGGGTTGGCGCCCCAGTCGGTCCAGTACATGAATCTATGGAGAGATAATAAAACAAATGAGAAACAATGAGACTGCCAAGTTCAGATTCATTATTCATTATGTTTCAACTAGGGCCGTCAAAAACACAATAAAGCAACTTATGATTCTTAGGTTGTAGCGGGCTCAGTTCTACAGCTAGAGTAAAGGTCCTGATATCATATGAAACTAAAAAAACCTAAGGAATCCATTGGTACCAACCATGTCATACTAGCTTGTCGAGAAGGGGTCAAAGGGGTCCCTTGACCTCTGACCTCAAACTATGTGAATGAAATGAGACATGCAAACATGCCCACTTTATGATAATCACATGCAGTTTTGAGGCAAGTTATAGTCAAGTCAGCACACTGACACACTGACAGCTGTTGTTGCCTGTTGGGCTGCAGTTTGCCATGTTATGATTTGAGCATATTTTTTATGCTACATACAGTACCTGTGAGGGTTTCTGGACAATATCTGTTATTGTTTTATGTTGTTAATTGATTTCCAATAATAAATATATACATACATTTGCATAAAGCAGAACATTTGCCCACTCCCATGTTGATGAAAGTATTAAATACTTGACAAATCTCCCTTTAAGGTACATTTAGAACAGATAAAAAATATGCGAGAATTGCTGATTAACTATGAACAATCATGCAATTAATCGCAATTAAATATTTGAATTGATTGACAGCCCTAGTTTCAACCCTTTAAAATCATCTCACCCTCCGATCGGGTCGACGACAATGTCCCTGGGCCGGTCCAGGTTCTCCCATATCAGTACTGTCCGCATGCTACCGTCGGCATTAGAGACCTCGATACGATCCGTACCTGAGAAACACAACACATGACATGACACCGTCAAGCAGGATGATGACGGCATCAGGAATATGATTGTATGTGACAAAATGTGAAATGAGGGTGTTTACCAGCATCGGTCCAGTAGAGCTTGTTGGTCACCCAGTCAATCGCCAAACCTGCTGGGCTCTCCAGACTGGTGTCCACCACAACCTGGAGAGACAGGGACGACAAAGATCTTAATTCCCCGCAGTTCTAGTTCTCAATTACACTTGCATTATCTTCAGAGCAGAGCATGAACTGCTGTTGCACTGTCACGTCAGCCCCAGGAGATGGCAGTATTGCCTAAACTTAAATCCTGCTGCTTCCCTCTGTTGCAAGAGATGATGAGTGAAATTTCAGTTCGACTGTGTATGTCACTGACCTCCTGCTTGGTGCCGTTCCACAGCGCTCTGTTGATGGAGTCGGTGGTGACGTCCGTCCAGTAGATGTAGCCGTCTTTGGCGTCCCAGTCCAGCGCCACGGCGTTGCGCACGTCAGCCAGAGGGACGACATCGTCGGACATGTCCTCTGTGTCGAAGCTGATTCGTCGGATGTCCGTCCTTCGGGCAAAAAGCAGGAACTTGTCAAGACCTGATTAAAGACCAAAGGTCTTGTGTCAGTCTTCTAGGTTTAACAGTGGGGGGTCAACAGTGAACACAGCAAAAAACAGCACTGACACACAGACAACTGACTGATTAATATCATGAATCATAACCCTTCCTCTAACATTATGATCTAGAATGATGATAATAGATGATTTTATGACTACAGGGTGTGTAAATGACAAATTATTCTATTTCAAGCGATGCAATAGCGTAGTGAAAAAAAAACTAAAGAAAAGGATTCATTAAAGATTTCTGCCGACATAAAGGCAATTTTAGTTCAGCACATCTTTAGCTGCACTGAACCGCAACATGTAATTTAACTTGTTTAATTTCACTTTAATGGATGTCTTGTAATCCTCAGCATGTATATTTCTTTCTCTAAAATTGTATTTCCTTTTACAGTACGACCTTGACGCTGACACTGACTGTTAAATCAGTAAAAAGTGCAGTCAAGTGCAGGATTTGTCTTTAAACTTTAACTTTTGGACTCTTTCTGAGCCACAGCAAAGATAAAGAGCCTCTGGCAGAAGACCAGATATGACAGTTCATAGGTTACAACATGTTTTATTGATAATCAAACTTCTTATTCCAGATTCATTAAAATGTATAAATGGTGTGGTTGTCTTGTAGTAACCACTAAAAACTACATATAAATATTAAATTGTATTTTAATGCGTTTAATAATTGTCAACTGGCTAAAATTGTTGTTTTTGGCATTTATTTTTTTATAAAAAAAATAAATATGCAACATCCACTCAATATTAAGGATCCAGATGTTGAGGGACTGACCGTTGGCACAGTTGGAGTGGTCCACCTTCTTGAAGCCGGTGGGACAGGCGCAGGTGTGCGTCTTGTTGCTGGGGAGACACAGGTGGCTGCAGCCGCCGTTGTTGGTGCCGCAGCGGTTCCTGCCGCCTGAAGGAGAGACAGAGACACACACACACACAACTCAGTATATGATGCTTTATATGTGGTTAGAAAGCTTTTTGAGGAGGCTATTTTTCATCATTTAAATTGAAATAACACTTGTAGGTTCTTTTTTTTTCCACATTAAGATGCAAGCAACAATCTGCAAGTCACTTTGTGACATTTTCTTTTATCATTGTATCGATTTTCTCATCTAATTCTTGCAAGAATAAACTTATTTCCCATAATGTCAAAGTATTCCTTTAACTATGAAGCAGTTACAGTGTATACTGAATGCATTTCATATTGGAAATAAATGATTTTTCTATTTTAAAAACATAATGAACTACACATGGACAGGCTCTGGATTTAACTTGGGAGTTCTGAACCCTCTTTGTTCAAATCTATCCCACTCACACATGAACTCACACGACTCAAAACTAAAAAGGAATAGCGCCAACACAGAGGCATATTAGTGTCCGACTGTTACAGTATTTTATCAGCGTGATAACCAAAACTTTCTCTTGGACAGAACTCAACTTCAACACGGCGTGTTAGCAAAGAACACAAGTCCTTTGCTATCATGCTGGTAAAAACAGCTCAACCGGCCAATTCACCACAGGATCCGACACTAACAACAAACCGTTCTCTCATCTCTGGGTCGGCCACCATGTGGGGAGAAGTCTTCACTTCTTGTGTGCGATGATACGCTTTAAAGACCGTTCCTATTTTCCGTGTCTGTCCTCAACCGGCTCATCTTCCAACTCTCTAATGGGGGTCGACTTTGTGTTTGATGTTTTTTGTTGTTCAGCATTTTGTTCTGCTGCATGGTAACATGTTCTACTGCTTAGGGCTGCAAACTTTTCAAAAATAGGTCCATTGTTCTCACAACTGACTTTGAAAAAAAAAAATAAACCACAATGACAGAGAGATTTGAAGGGATGTGGGATGAGCAAGTGACCATATAAGGAGCCTCTAAGCCTCATGAATGGAGAAGTCTTTTGCTTTCAACTCCAGCTGACATTATGTACAGTATAATATCTCTGCACGTCCTTTTGTCCACGTGCAGTAGGGTAGGGCTGCTCAATTACGGCAAGAATTATAATCACGATTATTTGGCTCAATATTGAGATCACGATTATTAACACGATTACTTTGGAAACATCAGGCATTAAGAACATTTGTTTTGTACATTTAGCAAGTTAAATGAATCATCTGGTGCACTTTGAGAGCTAAATTAAGAGGTGAGATCTATGAAGAACTTCTTGTAAACAATTAAATCATAAACACATTGGTTGTATAGATATGGATGGTGATGACACAGCAAAAAAAAGTCACACCCACAAAGCACGGTAAAAGACACGGATCCGTGTTTCAAGATGGGTCAGGTGGGTCGCCGACATCGCCGACATCGCCGACATCGCCGACATCGCCGACATCGCCGACATCGCCGACATCGCTCGCTATGCCCTCTCTCCCTGCTCCCGGCATGACTGTCCGCCCCGGCGGACAGTCATGCCGGGAGCAGGGAGAGCTCATGCCAGGAGCAGGGAGAGCTCATGCCGGGAGCAGGGAGAGAGGGCATAGCGAGCACTAAGTTCACGGCCTCAGGGAAGAGGCGAGGTCCGGGCGAGGGATGCTGTAACGGTACGTGTCCACAGGACAGGATCCATCATTTCCACTCTTCCCATTCATTGTCTACGTAAGCAGCCGTGCAATGCATTCTGGTAGCTCAACGCTGCGTTTCGACAGACGGACCGTCACTTTGCTGCTCCTCATTTGTAAAAAGTTGAGGTCAAGGAAACTTTATGCAAATCAGGGGAGTCCAGCGAGACTCGCTGCCTCGGGACACTCCAGAAATATTTTTAAACTAACCGTTGTCGATCTAAAATTATGACACATTTCGATGAGCTATTTTCATAATTTAAGAGAGAAAAAGTTTCCAAATGAGCCACCATGTTGGTTCTGGTTTGAAAGCTGGGAGCAGCAGCCCACGAGGGAAAGCGTTCGTCCAATCAGGTGCCTAGTGCCCAGTGGCAGCTCATAAAAGCTCATAAGCAACCTTCACCCCGGGCCTTTCCGAGCCGACCTTGAGCTGGTCGTAGGCCGACCCTGACCCGGCAAGTTGAATGCCCCGGGCAGACTGTGCGGAAAACTGGTCCGTTCTGAAACTGTGGCGGGACAAATTAAATGGGAACCACTGGGGAGGGGTGGACGCGCATCGCTGTAAAAGAAAATTATCTTTTTTTTCATAATTGTTGGAAGCCAAAATCATAATTGAAAATATAATTAGATTAATCGCCCAGCCCTACTGTAGGCTATGTTGTGGTCGATGATTTTTTTTGTAACCAAAAAATAAAAACAAGCACAGACATTAAAATCTATTCATCTAAACTGCTAAACCAGCAACTTTCACTATGTCCCTTAATGTGACGTCAACTACGTCTAGAAAGACATCCTTAAATTACTACTGATAGCACAGGTCATTTTGTGTGGTTTTGTCTCTGACTGAAAAACCTTGATAAAAAGACAACATGAGCTTCTGCCACTTCTTGCTGCTGTTTCTTACAAGATCAAAGCAACGTATTGAATTCTTCCATTGTGATGCTGTTGACTGACCTGATTAGAGCTGCAACGATTAATCAATTAATTAATTATTAACAATTAACTATCAAATGAATCGTCAACTATGTTGATAATCGATTAATTGGTTTGAGTGTTTTTTTTAAGAAAAAAAAAAGAGTCATAATTGATTGAACTGATTTGAGCTTCCTAAATGTGAATATTTTGAGGACAAAGCGAGACATTTGAGGACGTCATCTCGGGCTTTGAGAAACACTGATCGACCATTTTTCTGACATTTTATAGACCAAACATCTAATCGATTACTTGAGAAAATAATCGACAGATTAACCGACAATGAACATAATGGTTAGTTTCAGCCCTAGTCCTGAGTCAAGTCGCTGTTTTATGACCTCACTGTCATTTGACAAAACAATGGCAGAAATAATATGTTCATAACAACAACAACACAGGCTTTGATATAAATGCATTCAAACTTCCACCTTCCACATTACATTGTGCCGCTAATCACTTGGACATTTCAGGGATATCTAACAAACTTAAAAATGTGTCTTCCGACACGTGGCTGTGTACCGACCTGCTGGCTGCCTCTGGGGGTGCAGGGTGTGGATGTCCATGGGGAAGTGCAGCTTGTTGCGAATGATCTCCTGGTTCTTGCCGGTGAATTTATTGGCGCTGTTGATGCTCTTGGTGTGCCAGTCGGTCCAGTAAAGACTGTCCTCGAACACTGTGATGGCAAATGGGTGGGGTAGGCCTGCAGAGAGAGAAAGAGGGAGAGAGATGCTTGATGAAGTGTGCAATAAAACCAGAAACAGGCCGACGACATCTTTCATGAAACAATGAGCTGTTGTTTAAGGGATGTAAACAAACACAGGCGTTAAGTTCGGCGCCTTTATAATGAACAAATAATGATTCTGTGAGGTTGGTGATGACGTTTAAATCCAAACACACACAAAAAAATGGAAAGAAGAAATGCTACATTTGGCTCGTTCCACCAACGCTCTCCAAACATCCTCCCATTCAGCGCTGCGGGCTTGGCTGATGTCATAACGTCCCCATTTAGAGCTGCTTTCAATTACCCTGCCTCTCATTGGCCTGTAGCTGGTTTAGTTGTGGCCAGAGCGGCCAAAAGCGGAGACGCTCCATCGGCCTCCTTAAGTAATGTGACTTTTTTCCGTCCAGAATCTGAAAGCAAGATCGAGAACAGCCCATAAACCGGGTCAGACGGGTGCAAGAGACTGATACTGGGCTGATATACACCAGCTCTCGTCTTGATTTTGTAGATTTTAATCATTTTAATGGGAGATTTTAATCTGAAGGACTAGTATATGCCAGGCTTTCTCTCCATTTACAAGGTGTGTATACAGTGTGTGTGTGCTCTAATCCAAAGAAAATCCCATAAATGTAGGTTTAATTGGGAAGTTTTAGTGTCTGTTGATGGTCTAAATGCCCTTTAGGAGGTTTGAGATTAAAAAGAGAAAAAAACGTTGGTGGAAATGGGATTTTTTTTATTGGTCTTGTTGTCTTAAAAGGTCCCATATTGTAAGAAGTGAGATTTTCATGTCTTTTATATTATAAAGCAGGTTTAAGTGATATATAAATACTGTGAAAGTATCAAAACACTCAATCCATGGAGAAAGACACACAGCCCGTATTAAGAAACTGTGCCTTTGAAACAGGCTGTTTTGATTTATGTCCATTTGTGATGTCACAAATCTACAATATTTAGACCATTCCACAGTTTTAAACATAAACATTCTAAATGTGTCCCGGTTTATTTCCTGTTTCAGTGTATGTGAATGACATCAGCTGACAGGATGTAAACATGGACCCAAGCTGTTTCCTAGCAACGCAATTTTGTTGCCATTCCGTTGAAATGCGCTAAAACGGAGTGTTTCAGACAGAGCATGAATACAGGTGTATTCAGACAGACAGTATGAGAAAAATAATCTGTTTTTTGAACATTAAAGCATGTAAACATGTTCTAGTAAAAACCCAAAATACAAGCATGAACCTGAAAATTAGCATGATATGTCCCCTTTAAAACACTTTTTTCATCTTAAAAGGGACAGTGTGTAGGATTTGGTGGCATCTAGCGGCGTGGTTGCAGATTGTTTTGTGTTGGTGATTGATTTCCAATAATAAATATATACAAACATTTGCATTAAGCAAGCATATTTGAGTATTAAATACTTGACAAATTCTTGATGCGATTAATGGCGATTAAATATTGTAATCGATTGACAGCCCTAGTAAAAACACTAAAGGCTCTCTCTAGAGCCAGTGTTTGGTTTGTCCATTCTGGGCTGCTGTAGAAACATGGCATGTTACACAATGTTCCCTCAAGTATAGAATGTCATGAACATTTGTAACTAATCAAAGTTAAAGTTAGAAAAAGTCTAGCTGATGTCACTTTGTCCGACGGCACTCCCACCCACTTCAAAGCAGTGGGAAGAAGAGAAAACACAAACACAAGAATCGCTTATGTGAGATAAGCATGTGTTGTTGTAACTTTGGCAGCTCATAATGTGCTCATGTAAAACCCCGTCGCTTATAGTAAGACAAGTGGATTGTAAAAAATGAGGTTCAGGGCCTTTAAAAGTTGGATTTTGCATCGAGGCTTTGAGTCTTCAACTGCTTTTGTCTTTGTTACAGATTGTTGACAGCCTGTATCAGCGGAACCCCCGGCCAAAGCACTAACATGTGCAACGGGGAACTCCTCGCAGATTTGGCCTCCATTGGGAACATCTGCTCAGGGTGACTCCTCCACACTCGTCCAAATAAAAACGTTCTCTTTCTCGCTCCGGCTTAATCCTCCTCCGGTGAAGTAGCTGCACACAACCAGTTGCAGGATAGTGCTAAATGGATGGAAAAAGTGATTTCTGCTGCTACACAGAGCCGCGGTGGTGGTGGAGGTGGTCGAGGTGGCGGTGTGGCAAGCGTGCCGGCGCAGGGCTTTTAAAAACAGCGCCGCTCATTTAATGACAGTGTTTTACAGTACGGCATAAATGTCAAGTGGTAAATGGGCAAAACTGGAGAGAGACCAGAATAATAATGAGCCACGAGGATCAGAGTAATTGTGGGAGTGCTCAATGATACAAACCGTTTTACCGTTTTAATCTATTTATATGTTTTATGAGCAACAAACTATTTGTCTAATGCCCCTTTGGTCCGCGCCTACATTAGTGTACAGGAACAAAGAACGGATTTTACCTCCGTTTGCCTCCAGAAAATGTTTTTCCTAATACCTCGAAGCTTTGTTATAAATTAGAAGCTGAAAGATAAATTCACACAGAGCGAGCGTGTCCTGTCCTGTTAAGAGTTTTATTGCAATAAATAAGGTTCACATTTGCAAATGCTGGCTAGAGAGAGATAGAGAGAGGAAATGGAGTTCAGATAAAGATACTTAGAGATAAAGATACTAAATATTTGATCCTTGGCAGGAGTTATGTCTGTAGATTCATGACGTCTTCTCCTGAGTGTCTCTGTCTGTTGGGAATTTAATAGTTGAAGGTTTAACTTGACTTTGTTTCATACAGAATTGGCAGTGAAGCTGAAGGCCGGATTCAACGGGAGGCAAAACGAGACAAGCCCTTGGGGAGGTAGGCCTAATATAAGACGGTATGATATAATCATAAGTGAATGAGGTTTTAACCTGCCAATACAGAAGCCATTTCATCTTATTAGAGGTGTATCAGGATCAGCACGTGTTGGCTGATCGCCAGTACACAGTTTGTCCACCAGAGAGCATCGACTAGTTTAGTTTTCAACTGTAAAATGTTCTGTTCAGAACATATTTTGGTCACAATTCTCTAATAACTAATTGCTACGGTAAAACTCCTCGCATCCCGTCCTGTTACAGACTTTTTGGAGGACATGAGAAGCTCTATACGGGCTGGCTGTTATCTCAGCTTTCAGGGTACTGAGCATGCAGCGTGTTAATCTGACAAGACGGGGGCACATTGAGCAAAGACTTTATCAAAGATCACTTTATTAGATACATTACTTGGCTCCTAACACATTGATGATACACATTAATCACACTGCAGATCGGTGGCTTCCAACCTTTTTCCTTAAGGGACCCCTTCTCATCATTCATCAGTGAGTAAACTGATGACCCCTGACTAAGTGATATATTTTATGGATATATTCACTGCATAACAATAACAATGCAGAACAACTGTACAATTAACCCACATAGTGAACGCAATAACTGCAGGAAGTTTGTGTAAAACGAGCAATTTGGATGAATTTTGAGCAGATTATTTCCTGTGAATGTCTCATCAGAGATGATTTTTAGTAACCTTTAATACAATTCTTTGTCGATATTATGTATTTTTTTGCAGCACGGGGCTGTTTAGCAGAGAGGGAAGGCTCTGTGAATAAAAAAATGTGTTCAGTTATTAATCTGTTTATATCTTAAATAATTATCCAAACTTGAAAAATTTGAATTTCACAAAAACGAATGAAATGCTGAGCTATTTTATTACCTCTTATGTGGATTTTATTTTATTTATTTCTGTATTAATTGTATTAAATGTATCAACTTTTTTTTTTTTTTTTTTTTAGCAATGTGTTGTATTTGCAGTCTCCCGTGTACTGTACTTGGACCTTGAAGACTACAATTGTGAGCTGCATTTCCCATGTGCACTTGCATGGCAATGCACAAACGTACAAAGCCCTGACATCCATTTTATAAAAAACGGAACTGAAAGCTTGGCATTATCATTAAATACGAAAACTGGACATAAATATGTTGATATTATACCTGACTTTCAGGACTAATCCCCAAACAATACTAATTCGATACCTTACTTTGAGAAATATATAAGTTAAATTAAGAAGTACAAAGTAATTTCAAGTTATTACAAAACAAAATATTTTAAGAAACAGGTGAAAACAATGTACTGCAACGTCTGTACATTTTCCCTCGCCCCTCCTCTTCCTCAGACAGGTCCAGGTGTGTGTGTGAGTGTGAGAACTGATACCGGCTGAACGTGTGTGTTTTCTGATCTTATCCTAACATGAGGGAGAGAACAGTGCACCCTCTTCCCTCCTCTGAGTCATCGACATCTACCAGGCGCCTGGTTTTGATACGGTCACCTTCTTCTTGTCGTCTCTGTGCCCCCCCCCCCCCATCTCCTGTTTTCCGGGACAGCTGGAGGAGCAGCTGCAGGCCGACAGGGCATCCAACGTCCCACCAGCCTTCACAGTAATGTCCCCTTTAACCTACATGTGGCACCTCCCAGTCCTTTCACGCCTCGCCTGAATCTGTCACACTCTCTATCTACAGGTCACCTGGCTGCAACACAGCGTCGCCTCCAGCTGGACACAACGCTACTCAGACTACAGTGTGACGGACTGCAATATATGGAACGTTTAATGGCTTTTAATTCATAGAACAATTCAAACGGGATCAAAAAATGATTTGTCTTTCGTCGTTAACTACCATACATATGCCTTTGCTTCTCTATGCATTGTTGGGGAGGCAGCAATGAACTTCCCACATGGATGTATTAAGAGAACTGGATATGGCGTCGGAGGCGGGGCCCCGTTCATTCCTATGAGAGTTGTTCAGTGGCGCCTGAAGCAAAAAAACAACTTGACTTCTGAGTATAAAATTACCCAGATCATTCAGTGATCTTCCGCATTCATTGGGCCCATAGAGCAAGCGCAGTAGCGTTTCCTTTAACTCCGCCTCCCAGCCCTCAGTCCAGCCTCGGTCTGGGTCTCATTCACATGAACGGAGGAAGAGAAATAACTCTGGATTCAGCTATTAGTGCATTTTACAACTTTTAGGACCTAATGATTTAAATAAGAGCTCTTCAAGTGTTCGTACTGGGGAGTTGATTTACCTCAAAAACAATTATCAACCGAGTTACAGACGTCTCTTTCCCAATGTAAGTCTATGGGAAAAAGTGTTTTTGGGCCCAATGACATCATGTGACGGACAAAGAAGTTGTAGTACCGCTGTTTGGCCACTACGTAAATTTGCTTCAAAGCCCGGTGCACTTCCTGGGGGCTTGACTTCCTGTGACTAGTCGGCCGGAAATTAAAAGAAGAAGAAAATCAAAACAATCCAAACTGGGTTTATTCCTTGGTGTGTTCCAGCCAAACCAAATCGCCTAAGACATGATGCACTTGAGTCGTAATGTTACAGAGACTGTGATGAAGGCAAATGCAGATCCCACTGTTCAGACTGCATAAAAAAGTGTTTTTAAACTCAGCTTGTATGCATATGGTGCTATTCTTTTTACTATGACAGTTTTCCTAAAATCAGGTTAAAAATCTTGCCTTGCTTACAGTATCGCAATATATTGAATCGTAACCCCTGTATCGCAATACGTATCGACAGACTCTTGCAGATACACAGCCCTATTTAGCGCTGTCCATTTGGGATCCTAGATGCATTTTAAAACTAAGTGTAACCAGGGCTGCTGTGAATGAGGTATCACTGCAGTATACATGCAGCATTTGTCCTCAGGCAGATGTACTCTATGATCACGTCCACACACACAAACACACACACACACAGCCCCTTCTCTTCCTGCCCCCTGCCCTCCCCCCCTGCCCACCTGCACAGGTGCGCAGACTGGATAGCGGTGTTATCCGTGACACCCGCCCGCTGTCCAGCTCCAATGACAGAGGAGCTGGCACGCATCCAGCTAACACACACATACACACACACACACACACAGTAAACTATAGGTGTAGGGAGAAAGGCACTCGTTAACATTCCTGGGCACAGAGGCTCAGAATGTAACCATGCGCGCACACACACGCACGCACGCACGCACGCACGCACGCACGCACGCACGCACGCACGCACGCACGCACGCACGCACGCACGCACGCACGCACGCACGCACGCACACACACACACACACACACACACACACACACACACACACACACACACACACACACACACACACACACACACACACACACACACACACACACACACACACACACACACACACACACACACACACACACACACACACACACACACACACACACACACACACACGTCCTATTTGTCCAGCGTGTTGTCTCAGCAAACAGAGGCTGTGGAGGACGGACAGGGCCAATTACAGCTTTTTATCCTGAGAGCACACATTATTAAGGAGAGCTCACACACACCCTCATGAAACATTTCCCCCTGTCCCTCTCTCTTTTCACACCCTTAAACACTCTTGATCGTCGTTTTTTACTTACAAATTGGAATCTACTCTGTCAGCTAAAACTGTACAGAGGTGCACGGATCACCCAAAACCTGAGAAACACATGGAACTGCAACATGAGGTCTCAGAAGCAGGCCAGAGCGTGTGTTTGTGACACATCAGTACCCTCCTA
>CAKAOH010041208.1:0-33767 GCA_916701665.1 Sebastiscus tertius | reverse complement strand
CTGTACTTAAGTTCCGATACTTCCGTAGTTATTTTAACCCAAACGTTGACTTATTTATCACACAACTTCCGTACATATGTTACAGTACTTCCGTAGTTATTTCAACCCAAACCACAATTTTTACTAAACCCCAAGACATTGGACTTTCACCCAGGAGGTTCGTCACGTAACTTCCGTACTAAAGTAATGTCACTTCTGCGATATTTTCCTAAACCTAACTAAGTAGTTTTGTCGCCTTAATCAAACCAAGTTGTTTCTTGTGAAGACGTAAGTTTATTTTGAAAAGACTGTGTGCATGTAACAGGCTGAAATTGGCGCATTTATTGGACATTCGTAGGAAAATGAGGAATGACTTTTTGTAAGATATCATAGGAACCGTTGTATTTTTACAATATAGGCTACATTGTGATCCTGTTCTAAATATATGTAACTTTTTTATTTGTTACCCATTTCAGAGGTTCCATTTTGTTTCCCCCAACATCATCACCGTGCTATTATGGTCCATCTTCTCCCTCTTAGAGCACTTCCAATTATAAATGGTCAATTTCTTTGATTGTACCCCACAGTAAATGGCACTAATAGCAATAAAGATGCTTTATGAGGCTGCATTTTATTTGAATAGCTTTTTCTGATCGGTGATTTTTATATAGGCCTGGTTAGCAGAATTACCAGGGCAGCCTGAGCGTGCAAATGTGCCTGCTGCTGAGAAAAGATGGATGTTAATATGAGCGAGGGAATGGCTGCCTTGTAACAACGCCTGATTATTGGGAGAATAGATCAGATATCTCAGACGCGGCTGATTGGAATTTGATGAAACCTCGAAACGATGCGACTCACCTTTTGGATTTGGTTGGGAGTTCACATTACGCTGATTGGGGGTGTCGAAACTGTGAGGCAGGATGACATATGTGCTATCGATTAGCTACAAGAGGGACTGCAGTGTTTGTGCGGTTGCTGTTGGATTTTTTGGATTTCAGCAGACTAAATGCAGAATAATTGGGGCACTTGTTGCCTTTCAAAATTCTGTGACATTATCAGATGCTACCTGACATTTTGTGTCTGAATCAATCAAGATATTGCATTCTAAATAGGAAAAAGCCCTATTATAATATGTGCAGGGGACATGATACAACCAGCACTTTGCTTGCTGCAGGCAACATTTTATTAATGTTACAAAGCGAGTCTGTATTTTAAATAAGGATGGACTTTTCTATACTTAAATTCTATATTTACATTCTATCAAATCCTTACTAATCTCAATTTAATGCACACAGACAATTGCATGAGATTCTGATAAGGTTTCACTCTTAAAGGTAAAGGTGATTTTCACTCCAGCAGAAATACCTGCGAAAAACTGTAATAAAAAGGACTCATTTCATATGGTATATCGCTTTTATACAGTCTTTCCTATCTCTCAAAAGCAGAGTGGAAAACAAGTTTTCCTCACCTCTCCAGTTCCTTTGTGCCAACTAGCAAACCTCATGACAATAACATTCAATACGCTGATTCAGTTTGATGTACAAACATACACAACACTGACCCTTAATATAGGAGGACTTCTAGATGTTTGAGTTTGTGCTGTACTTATACTGGATGTACCCTGCACATATTGGAAAAAAATATATAGGTTGACATTGACTAAGGAAAAGTTAAGTCAATGCCGAAGTGCCTTAAACTCGCATTCTTTCTAATAGCCAGAGGGCAACTGCAAAGAAGAAATCCGATTGTATAGAAGTCGATGAGACGAGCCTACTTATCACTTGATTATTACCTCAGTAAACATTATAAACATGAGTTTATGGTCTCAATCGTTAGTTTCAAGTCTTATTTAATACAGCATGATGTTTTTTAAGTAAATTACGGTCCCATTTAGAGTCAAATAGACCAAAAAGCAGGGGATGCTTTAAGGCGTGGCTACCTTGTGATTGACAGGTCGCTACCACGGCGTTTTCCGGTCTGGGCGTTGCCTGTGTTTTCGTCTTAGAACTTCAGTTCATGTAAGTTAATTGTAACATTTTGGCTGCCTAAAAATGTCTTATTCATCGTTCGGTTATACTTAGCTCCACCTTCTCGTGTCACTTCTGGTTCCAAAAAACCAAGATGGCGACAGCCAAAAGGCCGAACTTGAGGCTTCAAAACTGTAATCCACAAACCAGTGGGTGATGTCACAATGCTATGCTTTTGGCCAATGACCAGCTGCATAGTGTATAGGTCAGTGAATATTTGTTTATAGCCTAAAGTAATCTTTTTTACTTCTGCCGATTGCATTCACACTTCAAAAATCATAAAAGTGGTGTTCATTTGTGGAGATTATCTTGCTGAACAAAACGTGTAAGTATCAAAAATGTTTGTTTGCCACAGAGCTTATTTTTTTCCAATAACCCAAAACTCAATAGAAAAATCCCATTGGCTTTTTGTCAAGGGAACCATTGCGATGCTAACTTCCTGCTACAAAAATACGTCATGCCTGCAGCACTCTATTAGAAACTGGCACAGCTATGCATCAGGAGAGACTGTCAGACTTGAGGCTGCTTCATATCGAGAGTGAAAGTGGCAGAGAATATACGATGCCAAGGCAAGAGGTCGAACAATGCAACAAATTAAGGTAAAAAAAGTAATTTAATTATGAAATTATATTGGCTTTTGCAGGTAAAAGGGGCTGTTTTTGATGGCACAGGGTCAAAACAAACAAAACAAAAATAATGAACAGTATGAAAAGGCCTATGTTTTATCATGTGTTTATAAAGGCACTAGAGGTTTCCAGATCTGAGGAATCTGTGTTTGCATTCAAATCAGAGCAGTTGTTATGCTCAACTATGCAGAAAGATGAGGAAATAAATGTTGTTTATAAGAGCAAAAAATATGCTACATCTAACAGTAGGCTACTCGGCACAGCACAGCAGTACGCCATCTACTTCCTGTCAAACCAAGATACATAGTCTTAAAGCATTTGTTTTGATACATGCAATTTTTGCAAGTTCACCTCATGCATTTTGCACATTTTGTTGAGCCGTGTTAAGGGAGAGCGCCGGCCGCGCACGCCCAAAAAAAGGTGTTACTATCACAGTTTCAGACGAGCGATACATATTAATGCCAAGAAAGAGAAAAATGGGCGAATATCTAAAATATGCTGATCTCACGTTCTGGGATTCAGCCGAGGGAAGGACTTCATGCATAATTCAAAGAGCCGCCGCTACACTGACAATGAACGTTTATGTAAACCCAAAGTGAGATAATATGGCGAAAAAAAAAAAAAAAAGCAAATGCTAATTCACCTCACTAACAATATGAAGATGATCATTTGCATACTGAACCACTGTATCAAAGGTTAGAGCGGGAAAGGAGTGGAATTAAATGGAAACGCTCTCTTGATAGGAAGATAAACTTTGTGGAGAGAGCAAAGCTGCGTGTCATTCCCCCTGTGAGGAAAGGTCACCACAGAAAGAGTTTTTGAATAGACATAATTAACTCCGCATAGGATTTCTGGAAAGTTGCTCATTTGGGGTTTTATGTAATTATTTTAAGCAGCTTTACCAGCATGTTTACCACAATGTTGAGACGAAACCTGCTAAAACAGAATTGTGTTGAGGTCCAGAGTCGGCGTCTAGCTGTAATGGAGCGGTTTGACTTGCTTGTGACACTTTTCCCAGTTGCTGGCGTGGCAGATAAAACATCTAATGATTGTACAGCGTGTTCTTTTACACAAGGAGAGAAGTTAAGAAATGAAAGACTCAGAGGGCTGAGAACACCAACAGCTCAAAGGAAAGCAGACAGATAACTGTGACAAAGAGAAACTACATGTGCTATCACACTAACAAGGTAATGATGAAAACCTGAGCAGACAAGTGAAGTGATCTATACATGTATAGAATAGAACGTATATAGCTAAGAAGTGAAAGTTGTAACATCAGCACGCAGCAGCAGAGCTACGCCTCCAGCATTTTGGACTGAAAGCGACGACCGGATGCCAATAAAACGTCCGCCTACAAGGTGCTGTACAAAAGTAAAACATCATTATTTCTATTCTATTGTCATAATTTTAATGTCTCAACTGAAATGCCCTGTGTTGAACAATAAAAATATCATAAATATGCATACTCTTATAACTATGAACTTCCTCATTTTATTTATTTAACTCATTTGCCACGTTGCTTCCCAGAGGAGCATAAAGTGAGCGATGGACGTAAATGGAAGTTAAAAAAAATCAAGCACACAGATTTTGAGAGCAGTCTTAATCTTTTTCATGTCAAGGACCTCCAAAACCGATGAACATTAGACCACAGACCATGGATGTATTAGTAAATATCCTACAATCAATGTAAATTATTGGCTAATACTACCTTACATTATGTCATGCTACTAGCACTAGTAGCTACTGGCCGATAGCCGGTTGTTTGGGAACAGATACGTTAATACGTCCACCACGGTACAGGCTTACAGCATACAGTCCACGGGTGTATTATAAGATAATAAAAGTGATTAATTACAGCCAATATATCCATTATTACAGCCGCATACAGCTAGCAGCTGTTGCCAAAAAAGCACCGGAGTTTCGTCTCTTTGCTTCTATACCCTTTGCTATAAAAGCAGGAAATATAGGACATCTAAAAGACAGGTGTGGAAACACAGGAAGGTTCTGTAAAAAAAAATACTCATTCTTGCAGTTTTGAGCACTTAAGTGCACGTTCACATAAGTGAGTGAAATGAAAGATAATGCACACCTACCGTAATGCTTCTTGAGAGCGTTATTCAGAGGTAAGTGTATCTCACAATTTGTCACAGTCTACAGTGCAATACCATTCAGTGGTTGATGGTAACACTAAGATGATGAGTAAGCTGAATTCATCATGTTTATGATGATGTTGGAGCAGCGTTATACAGTCAGGTACTACTGTATTAAAATATAGAGATTAAAGGTGCAATGTGTAAGATCTGGTCACATACTCCTGAATGAAATAGGGCGCAGTAACTAGTGAAAACTAGAAATTCTGAGCTTTCCAACGCACATAAAATGCACCTTAAATCACAGACACAGCATGTAAATTGAAGCGATCAAACTTTGTATTTTACTGTCATACTCCAGTCACACTGACACAAGTCTATGTACTTGCCAAAATATTTCACCAATGCACGTTATTTTCACCCCGAAATAGTAGATTTTAGTTACTTACGGTTCCACCATTGGCAAAGAAGTGGACGTAGTCACCGTGACGTCACCCATTGGGTTGTTGACTGACGTTTTGAAGCCTCAAGTCTGGCATTTTGGCCATCGCCATCTTGGTTCTCTGAAACCAGAAGTGACAGGAGAGGGCGGAGCTAAGTACAACCGAACGCTGAATGAGGCCTTATTAGGTGATCTAGTTGACTCTAAATGGGACCATAATTTGCTAAATGAACATCATGCTGTACTGAAGAAGACTTGAAACTAGTGATTGAGACCATAAACTCACGTTTACAATGTTTACTGAGGTAATAAATCAAGTGAGAAGTAGGCTCATTTTCTCACAGACTTCTATAAAATCAGACTTCTTTTTTGCAACCAGAGGAGTCGCCCCCTGCTGGCTATTAAAAACAATGCAAATTTAAGGCACTTCCGCATTGGCTTCACTTTTCAGACTCAGACAGCTTCGTTTTCTTACAATGGATTCATATTCCTTAGCTTCTTACCTTTCAAAGGAGACTAGATATATGCATATAAGCCTTGTGGTGGAGGAGCTATAGGTGTTTTTTTCAGAGGGATTGGGATTAAAAGGTTAAGAAAGAAAGAAAGAAAACGATCTCTAATTAATTACATGTGATGTCAGTCTCTTATTTGATGTACTACTGATCACAGAACTCTTTGCATTTACTGAATCCTTGAGGTCCCTGACTGCATGTTTTCCTCTTTTATTGTCATTGTACTCACAGTGCTGTTAGATTGTTTCTTGAGTGCCATGTACAGTATTTGCATGAGCGACAGTATGACCCCCATTAAACCGAGTGTGTTCCAGTGTCTTACAGAGGAATTCTCTGTGCACTCGCCGTCTTAACAGGCACTTGGGCCGTGCTGCCAATTACCGGATCTACATCACACGAGTGGGCACCTGACTAGCTGCAAATACCACAAGTGAGTTAATGGAAGGGAGTCGGCGGAGCCCGAGCAGATGTCACCTTGGCTTTTGAATTACGGCTGTGAGGGAAAAAAAAAACACATACAAACATTTATTCGCCACATGTGTTAACAGCCCTTATGGATTTATAGGCCTATAAATGTTAAGATCTAAAAATAAAATGCTTTGCTTCACATTTTCCTCATGTTCTTCCAATAAAAAAATTACACTACTGGGTTTCTTTAACTAGCAAGCTGCAATCACTTCACATATTATATTAACCGTCTTTTCTAATACTTTTGGTTCAAACGAATATGCAAATATATCCCTCATGTAGTCCCAAAGCACACACGATAACATACACATCCGTCAAACGAGCCTCATTTACTTCCCTTAACTTACACCGCCACTCAACCTACTCTACTTCCCAACTGCGTGCATGTACGCTCGGGTAATCCAATCTTTCTCTGAGGTTTTAGTCGTGTAAGAACGCTGCTTTTCTACAACGCGTCCTCTTAATAAATCATCTCGGCCCCTTCTCATCTCTCCCGCGGATCCAAAACAGGGGGGGGGGGGGGGGGGGGGGGGGGGGGGGGCCCCCCCCCCCGCCCTCTGATCAATCCGGCGCCCCCTCTATAGGAGCTTTCAGCTGGCGCTCGGCATGAAAAAAAAAAGCCTAGGGGGTGAAAGTGTGCAGGCTCGGCGAGGAACTCAAGAGCTAGACGGTGGGGAGGACGACATGCGTTTGATAATCGAAGGGACGCCGCTGAGTCGGAGCCGTGCGAGTGTGTGTGTGTGAGCGCATGGGGGTACAGAACTCCTCCGTCTCTCAATTAAGAACATTCACCACAGGCAACAAGAAGGCCTGGAGGCTTACTTCACACACAAGCGCACAGCCATACTGTGCCGAGACCATATTGTAAATGTCAATCAATAGCTGCTCAAAGTTAGCTGCTAGATAAGCGCAAAGTGTACGAGGCAGGGTTTTACTTTGGGGCTGGGGTCAACACAGAGCAGAACACGATGCTGAAAGAGCTGCTTTTCAGCTTCTTGCACTTCTTTGCCTCCTGGGAGATAACCAGTGCTCTTCTACATTTTACTCCTTGGCGTATTGTGACTTTTTCTTGCATACTGGCACTTCTCACAAGCTTTGGGATCTCTCTCGGAGATTAATAACGCCTCATAACAACTCTTCCTAACTGGATGCGGGGTGAACGAGCAGAGATTTTTTAAGTTTTTCCCAATGAAGATGTTTTAACCTGCTTCGTGCTTCAGCGAACGGGCTGGGAGATGTGACGCTTCTTTATAAACCGCTCGCCCTGGCTCTATTTATGCAAAGTTTTGCGCACCTGAAACCTATTTTCACTGGTCAAATCGACAGTAACTAATCAATACCACTCTCGTATATCTGGACACATTTTTGCGCTCTATTTTTTAGAGTCCGCTGGTAGCTATAATGTTAGGAAGAGGTGTAAGTCTTATGAACATAAAAAAACTGTGGGGAGCATCTGGACGAGCCGACGCACATACAATGCTCACGTCCTTTTTGTAAAATAATAAGTAAACCATTTGTCATAACTTTTTTTTTTTATTTGTGAACAAATATATTTTCTGAATCTGCTTTTTTGATTGACAGAATATGATTTCACAGGGTGAACATTTCCAGAAGAAGTAAATGTTCAGACGAAGGCTGCGATAAATAATAAAAATAAGCATTTAACTAGTTTAACAATGGTCCAAAATGATGAAAAAATTACATAGTTTTAAGTAGTTTTAAATAGTTTTATATTCAGAATGTATCTCCTTATAATATGTAGGAGCATCCTGACTGACACACCACCATAACCCTCTAATGTTCCAGTTGAAATATGATTGGAGTATTATAGGCCTACTATAGAAGATGCGTAGCCCACGTGTTACAATATAGTCATAATCAGCTGTGATTTTATTGCTGACACGGTATAACATGCTTAAAGAAAGAATGAACAAACTGGAATAAGTCACAAGAGATTGCTGATAACTGCCGACACGCACGCCAACGTGTGAGCAAGAGAGTACCGCCACTTATTCACCTTTCTTCACTCAACTTCCTGCCTCCCCATGCTGGCCTCTATAAAACACATCCACATACACACACACACACACACGTGCAAAGCGCCTCCGCACACTCCCACAGTTTCTGTGCAAGCAAAACACACACACACACACACATATGTAGTCAACCCTCTCCGCATAGCCAACGGGAGGTAATCAAAGCCCTGATATGCTCTAACCAGATCCATTAAGGAGCTAATAAAGGCTCTGGATGAGTTAATTAATGACCCCCAAGAACATCATCATGCCTCCAGTGCCGCTGCTCTCGCCGCCGTCTCCGACTCTCGTTGAGCAAATCCCAAATCAAAACAAAAACAGCCACAGTTGGGTGCGATTCGGTGCGAAAAATCCGCTCGTTTTTGGGCGGCACGGCGACCAGAGGACAGGACGTTTAAGCTCCATTGATTAGATGATGAGGTGTGTTTGTGGCCACGTCTGTGCACGCTTCATGTACTTGATATGCAGTCAGAAAAGACAATTCCTACAGAATGCCTCACAGACGCAGAAAAAACAAAAAAAAAGTAATTGATGCTAATGTGGAAAGAGGGAAATCGAGCAAATCAATTAATAAAACATTTCATTCGTTGGGTGAAGCCTTGTGGAAACTTCACAGCTTCTTCAGAAGGCCCATTCTCTGCCTCAGCAGATAATGCTGTCAGCTCATTCTGATAGAAACATTTTAAATGCTGTTTCACACATGGCTAATTGTGTTTTTTCTTATTTAACTCGATGATGCTTCAGTACCACTCCTCCGACAGCTATAATTAAAATGAAGAAATGTTTAATAATGATTTTTTGGAGGGTTCTTTCAAAGTCTAATTGCATTTCGTTCTTGGCAGCCATTGTTGCAGTCCATGTTTAACTGGGACTACTTCAAATGTTGCAGTTTTCCATCTATATCTTAGCTAATGAGTGAGTGTATGCTCCTCATTCACAGAAAAAAATACTTCAAAAGTAACATTTGACAATTACAAAATTGCAAAATGAGTGTCCACGACTGGCTCAAAGTTAGTTTTTAGCAAACATATAGAGCAATAGGCATCTCAAACAAAAATATTTGCTCTCCATTAACCTTAGCAAATGTCGGAGATCTGGTTTTTCAATCATAGTGAAAACAAGTTCACAAATCTATGAGTAAATCACTTTTTTGTAATTATATTTTGCAATTTAGTTGCAAGTGAAAGGGTAAGTTTGGAGTAGAAGTGGGTTTGTATGTATACTTGCACGTACTGTTTTTGTCAATGGAGTCTGGCGGCTTTGAAGACAGCGATATAACGGCTGCAGAAAAACTAGCCACCTAAAAAAAAAAAGGTCCAAAAAGATCAATATCAGTTCAAGTGTACGCTGTATTTAGAATGTTTTCACCACTTTACCTCGCCGTCAGACAGCCCTTTCCGACGGGGAACTCAAGCCGTTATATTGGATTTATACGTACTTGACATGTAACAGCGTCATCATGCAGAAACCTACGTCAGGTCACGGGAGAAAAACGTTTTTACGCACTTTTACGCAAATAATTTGAATGTTCGGATTTGAAAACATAAGGAACGCCACCGGGAAGATACACAATGCTATAAAAAGGCTCCTGTTTCCATTTATACACCTTTCTTGTTACATTAATATCTCCCTCATCAGATGTATCCATGTCTGCTTACACTCTTTAATTTATCTATTTATGACGAAATTCATCACCAGCAGGGATGCAGCGATTTATCGGACGAATATCGGGATCGGGATGATTTTCGCCTTGTTATGTTGCCATCGGCATATCGGCAAATAAGATGCCATTCGCTGTAGCTGTGGCCAATGTTTAATGTTTAGTGCCGGCTAAATGTTGTGTAGTTGGAAGCTGATTTAATAACATTTAATTTATGTTTTACAAAATGTTTTTGCTGGGCTGGGTAATCAATTCCTCTCATTGAGTACATAGTTGTAAACAGGCTGAAGTTGTATTTTCCATGCAAAATAAGGTTATTTTAAAGCTTGTTTCATAAATTTGTACGATTTAATTTGTGCTTATTCAAGGTTTTAATTGAAAGGCTGAATTACTTTAAGAAGTGAAGTTATTTTTAACGATGAAGATGTTCCTTGGCACCAAAAGGGGTAATAAAAACCAACAAAACATTGGTTTGGGCCAATTTTGTTTTATTTTAAACATTGGTACCAGCCCATAATTTTGCAATCGGTTCATCCCTAATAATAGCATGATACATTATACATTTATATTATACTATATTATTATAATTGTGTTGAGATTACTAACATTTCATCCTCATCCCTCTAATCCAATATGTCAAATAGTTTCACAGGAAGTGCCTTTAAATTGTCCCCCATTAAATGTTGTGGCTGCTGATTGAATTCTGTTATTGCTCTCATTCTATTGGTCGGTTCCTGCTAAATTGATTCACTTATCAATACATATCTCTGTGTACGCACATAAATGACCTTAAACCTTGACCCCACTAAGTTATGGATCTGAATGGACCTCACCCCTCTCCCCCTTGTTATTGTCTCCCCGTCACATCAGAATGAGAGAACGATAGTATCAAGCACTCTTATTTTCCCTCTCTCTCTCTCTGTCTCTTGACATTTAGCAATGGCCAAGCTATGCGGGCGGCGCTTGCTTGTTTACAGGGTCGTTAACGGTTTCCCAGAGTCCCTGCACCCAACAAATGTGGTGATTATGGTCCACGGAGAGGCTCCGGCGCCATAAGAAGCCTCACTATCATCACAAAAGCACAGGCGGCATTATAAACATAACTGCCCCTCTTTCGTCTTATTCGGCGGCCTTTTTGTATGCAGACTCAGCCCTTACTTAAGGGGGTTCTACTCGCCGTAAAAAATAATGACGCTAATTAATTAAGTTGGAGTTTATTTGACATGGCTGGGGAGACACTCTTAGTGCATTCATACGTGTAGTTATCTGCTGGGTGGGTCCGATTTATCCTCCTCTGATGTTATTGGTCATCGTGATTGCTGAAGTGTTATGTGCATGCAAGCAGGAATGAACAGCTACAGTATGACTTAAGGGGGGGTTAAAGGGATGCAGAGGAATATTTTATGACGTACCATCTCGGTGTATAGTCCCTGTCTTGCTGTGGTATTTCAACATCGCTTGAGGACAAGTAGGGGGTAGACAGTGCATAAAATGATGGAGCTATGAGCTGGTCTGCTTAAATATGATATTTTTGGGGTGGTTTAACATCCATCCAGCCAGAGTTAGACCCATTTTTGTGTTTTTTTAGGGGGTCCAGGGGGTATTTAGGGTGAGATAGCAGGTCAACAGTAGATGTCACATAGAAATGGTGTACGTCATCTGAAAAATGGGAACCTGAAGATTAATTTGCAATGCAGCTCAGCACTGTGTGTCAAGTTGTTCTCGTCATAAATCAAAAATAAACATGAATTAATTAATTAAAATAAATTGTATAAGGGCTAAGAACATTATGATATAAGTATATGATGGCCATTCCGATGCTATATTTCGTCTCAGAAGTTGTTGCAGCAATTTTTGTGTTGATACCATTTGTTATTAGATTTGGTGTTAAATTTAACCGTTGTTTTACAACTTGAGAATTGATAAAAATGATCAATAATCCCTCCAAAATACCACATTAAGACACCAAGACCTTGAGGAACACCATAGAAATAGACATGCTGTGATTTGGTTTCAAACACTTTTGACATTTCTGCAACAAATGCTATTTTCGGCAATTGAATAGCGAGCACTTTTGTTCTGGAAACTGCTCAGAAACCCCCTTATTGGCAATCTACAAATCAAAGCCATACATCCTCTGAATACAATTGGGCTCTTTGGATCCAAAAAACTTTTTGACATTTTGAGATTTCTGCAAGAAAATGGCGATTGGATGGCGAGCGCTTCTGTTCTGGAAACTGCTCAGAAACCCCCTTATTGTCAATACACCGTAGAAAGCCATCCATCCTCTGAATGCTCTAGGTCTCTAGTTTTGGGTTGTGAAGTTTCCTGAGGCTGTGATTATCCTAGAGGTCACTACAGGTCATTTTATACAGTGAGGTCAAATGATATTCATACCTTCAATCTAGCTTTTAAAACTGAACCTACGTCAGTCCCGATCCCGCCGGTCTCAGAGGGTTAATACACCACCCACATAGCTCACGAGATTACAAACGGCAACGCTTCAGAATGTAAACGTCTACAAAACAGTATCTAAGTAACGATTAGCTGAAACCCACTGCCGGTTAGCAGTAAACAGTATTTTATGATACAGTTTTCTGGAAGCCTTACGGTTTCATCAATACTCCACGGGCCGGTAAATGTGAAGGTCACTCTGGCAGATTAAAAATCCTCATCACTATAGGGTGTGCAGTCACTGGTGTGGAATTTAAAAAAAAAAAAAAGCTAATTTTTGCAAGTTATGGGAGAGATATGAAATAGCTTGTCCACAGTTTAAATCCTTGGCAACGATCCGAGCTATAGAGTTGTGATACGCTGCTGCAAATATTCTAATGTGGCTGATTGAAGTGTCTGTTGCCAAGCCTTTATTATTATCTCCATGTTAAAGCGGACAGCTGGTATTTATTTTCCTTTCTACTTTGTTATCGCTTCCTCCTCGCATCTTTGTTTATTCATTTTGTTTGCGTGCAAACATACCTCGAGCCTCGCAAGCTCTTGAGGTAGAGGACCATATGATGAGGTAACCTTGCAGCATGCTCGCTATCTAGGAGATGGCGGTGGCGAAGGCGGGAGAAACTAAATACGAGCAGACGTTGAATTAATCAGCCGCTCTGAGGGAAATGTTACCAGTCCGAATAGATTTTTTAACCTCCATCCCAACTTTCTGAATCTCCAAAACTCTCCTCATTTTGCGACGCTTGACCTACTCAGAGGGACAAAGTTTATATCCTGATGTCTTTTTGTTCAGGGCCACTGCATTTTTACTGTTTCATTAACATTCAGGGCCCGTCTGGAAAAAGCATCAGTGCTGGGGCCATAGTGATCGTTGGAACTGAGGACACGGCGCATAAACATAAATACAACCACAGGGGGTGATGCCTGGCATGCAGGAGAGGATTTCAGTGCATTTCAGAGTGATTCCCACTCAGTAAGTTTGGCCACATATAGCATTACCGTGCATTGCAGAAATACGTCTAGAAGAATTTATAACATGTATATTTAAAATAGCCCTACCCTTTAATAAATCATGATTAAATTGGGTAAATACCACTGCGATTATGATCTAAATTTCAAGGAGGATCTTAATTTCAGTGGGATTTATGTGTTGGAACAACACATTTCAGTCTTTTGACACCCATTTTGAATGTTATCAGCCGATTTAATTGGCGTTATCAGTGGTTATCACTGCCATTCTAATGCTTCAGACTGACCAAACTGCACCTATCACGTTGTGAAAGTGGAACTTAAAGGTGTTATTGATAACATTTCTATCTAGATGAATATTTTTGAAAGAAATAATACATCCACAGAGCTTTTAGAAAAGTGTTGACTAAAAGTATGGCTTACCCTGAAAAAAAATGATCATGATTAGTGAATTAATCATTTAAAAAATGTTGGCAGGTCCAAAATGTATCTTTTGTTTATCTCTGTGGCATCTCTTGGTTCCAACTTCTCACAAGGCTTGTGAGCCAATAGTATAACGACTTTGGTGTCACATGGTATCTTTGGGTCGTCAGTAAGTGTGGAAAAAACGGATAAATGGCTGAGATTGATGGTAAGTGCCTGGCAACGGCTTGTTGTGAAGTGAATTCAATAGAACGGGGGAGGGAGAATGCGACATCTAGTGGCTGAATGTTATCGATGTTATCAATAGCACCTTTAATGTTGTGAAGTGAAACAAAGCAACTTAAGGTTTAGGCAACAAAACTGCTTGGTTAGGTTTTGGAAAAGATTGTGGTTTGGGTTAAAATAGGTTTGTTTGTTACTAATTTACATATCCTTGCGTTAGTTAAGCACACAAGCTATTCAACTAAATTACGATAAAATAAGTCAACGTTGACTTTTTGTTTCACACGGGACACAAACAGCATCTCCAGGGTGAAAGTCCGTCATTTTAATTTTAGCTATTTTACTTTCACTATAGCCACTAAAGGTCGCCGACTTTGTCTTGTATCAGTGATCAACCATGTGAATAGATGGTAACGGCACTCTGAACCTACTAGTAGGTGTAGAAGGCCCCTTCTAACCCATATCTATGATACTAATAATCGCTGAAACACCCATTTAATTACCTGATAAGATTCAAAGCGGGTGCTTTTGAATGATAATGCAAGCACTTATGGTCTGTAGAGATTTTGTTTTTACTTTAAAAGCATCATTAGGAGCAGGTGGATGTGTTGCACAAAGAAGGAGACGACTCACAAAAAGAGGGTCATTTAAAAGGTTGCTTCACCAAAATTACAAAAAACACATCATTTTGAGCCTCCAGTTTTTGAGTTATCCGTCTTTGTAATTTATCTCCATTGCAATGGAGATAAATTAAATTCAGTTTGTGGTACTTATATTACTGTTACTATATATTATTAATATATTGTTATACTGTATCATTCTAGAAGAAATGTCTTGGTAATCATGAAAATCCATAAATTGAACAAATTTATGACCAGTTCTCAAGTGGCTCAGTGTAACTCATCCACTAAGAAATGGTCCTCATAAACACTAATACCAGCAAGGTTTATGGGTTATCTATCACAATGGGAACATTATAGCTTCACTATATTTCAGAGGTAATGAATAATTAATAACTAATTGATAACATCACATATAATATAGTTATGTTATGGCCTATATAACTCCCACAGTCACCCTTAATGATGCTATTTGCAATTTTCTCCTTCATAAATATTCAGCAGCTACTGTATCTTGCTAAATATCATTATTATCTTTGAATACAAGACTATGATTTCCAAACAGGAAATTGAAAAAGAAAAAAAAAAAGACTCCAAACAACTGCCAGCTTTCTTGGTACCATATTACGCCGATAAGCTCTGTGTTTCCATTCTTATGCTTGTGATGAGGACTGAGCATGTGTCGATACAAAGGCTCTTGTTACAGCCTCTGTTCCACTTTGTGAGGCATCTGCCTGGCATAAATAAATACGGCACTAACACGTGTGCATTTAGTACACACAGACGCACATATTCACGACTCATATTTCATTGCACACGCCATATATCTCAAGCATTCATTTGCAATCGTTGTTGCTCTTAGGAAGGACAATAGGATTGAATCTTTAATCCGCATTAAAAGCCAGAACTCCCTGTACTATGGCATATTCATAATAATATGTCATCCCTCAAAACTGCATATACATACTGTGAAACCAGCTGTTGAGGATGTAATTCTGGGTGCATGTTCAGTGATGATAATCAGGTTTGATATCCTTCAGCTCAAGTAATCCAGCTAGACTCACCACTTTGCACCAACAGTGAGCAGGGAGAAACCCATCGCAGAGGAGGGAGAGTACCAATTTATCCACCAACAGCAGAGTCAATGGAACAGAATAATGCCAGGGTTCCCACACGTCACTGAGTATTTTTCCAGTCCTGGAAAAAAAAAACCCAAAAAACATGCGAGATGAGAGAAAATTGGTATATCTTTCTGAGAAAAAATGATGTGTCATGTTTTCCTTTTTGGGAGCAAAGTGTTTGATGTCTGGCAGCTGAAATTAAGGCTCTGTTCAGGGATGGGAAAGTTCAAATGGAAAGGGGCTGGTTATGTTTGTAATGCAGTGAACGCACCTAAAAGTTTTAAGCTTTTGAACATGTATCAATGAGGACACATTTTAGCTTTTCCGTTCGTCATGTGTACGCCGCTTTTCGCGTGTCATTTGTAAGCAACACAAAAAAAATACAGTAATGTCCACAGTTAGGTTTATGCTACAAAACCACTTAGTTAGGTTTAGGATAATAGTATGGTTGGGCTTAAAATAGGTACATAAACTAAGTAAAATATGTACAGAAACATCATAACATAAGTACGTAAAACATGTGACAAACGTCACTAAAAAACGTGACAAACATCACTAACATATCTTACAAACGAAACACCGGTCTCCTGGTTAAAAGTTGTCTACTAAGTAAAATACGTACGTAAACAATGTAACACAAGTATGGAAAACACATCACAAACGTCACTAAAAAACATGCAACAATCGACACTAAAAAATGAGACAAATATTACTAAAATAACTTACAAAACACCGGTCTCGAACACAGGTCTCCTGGTTAAAAGACGTCTGCAGTAAGTAAAATAGGTATGGAAACAATGCAACATAAGAAAGGAAAATACATGAAAAACGTCACTAAAAAACGTAACAAACTTCACTGACGTAACTAACAAAACAAAACGCCGGTCTCGAACTCTGGTCTCCTGGTTAAAAGTCCTGTGTTTGTTGGACCCATCCACCTCCAATCCCGCGATAAGCAATCACGTTTTCATGCTACGTCACTGGCTCTGAACTTGGCATATTTACGCTGGACTCAGTACAGACTAGATGGCGTACAAATGACACGCCAAAAGCAAGAAAAGCATTCTTGCACGCTAAATGCCTTGCGCATTATCGTGGCATTCGTACTCCTTTTCGTGCGAACGAGCTCCATGAAATAGGCCGACTTACTATTAATAAGTGTTTGCGAAATATTTGGTTCTAGTAGAAACACTCAAGTTGAAACATTTTCAATTTCATCGACTTTGCACACCTCTATTGCTGGAAATCTGCATGTTTTTGTTATATCATTCTCTAGTGCTTCTGTAACATATTTAAATGAGACTTCCACAGGAATAACCTTTAACCCCAGTTGCAATCTGCCAGCTGCAGGTTGTTGAAATTATTTCTTGAAAGCATTTGAGGCTCCGAATGCAGCTGCAAAGCATGCTGGGTTGTTAAAGAATGGCTGCAGGTCAGTGTGGGAAACGTGGGAAAGCACTGAGGTAGAAGTAGACGATGCAGCTGTAGGGAAAGCGGGGTCACGCCAAGGTTTCTCACGACATTTCATCACAAAGCAGCCTCATAACAAGAATTCAAGGTAGATTTATTTCTGTTCCTTTAAGCAGGCATAAACACAAACATAGCACAAACTTTCCTCGGTTCTTGAGCTGACACGGCTCGCTCTGAATGGCAAACAGAATATCTGTAAACTGTCTGACAAATGGCGAGGAGCTGCCGCCTTGGGAATTTCACATCGGAGTCGTCGTCGCCGATGATTGAAAAGACACTCGGAAGCCGAACGACCTCTGAACGCTTATTGTTTTCTTCCTGATTCATTATGCGCGTATTCCCACAATGGGCCGTACGTGCTCCGGTTGCAGCCGTTCAAATGCAAAAAAAGCCAAAGTTGAGTCCTAAACTTGTGGCACGTCTGCCTCCAGAGACACGCAAAGAACAAACATAAATCTTGTAAATGTACTTGATCCCTTGCTACGGGCATTGTTGTGCATTAAAAACAGTGTGTTGATTCATGAATGAATAGGGTGACGATACAGAGAATTCATTCCGAGATCATTTTAACCATAACCATGCAGTATTCGAAAAGGTCCCAGGAGACCGTGGAATTGCTTATTTGCAGTTTTATTTATTCAACATTGAGCTATGCGAGATACCAACAAGTACACTATTTTTGCATCCAAACCTGATTTGGCTTGGGGAAAAACAAATAAGTATTACTTAAAAATTGTGTTGGCGCCCGTCAGCAAAACACCGGAGCACCCCCTCATGCTCCATTACAGATGAACAGTGGCCAACAATGGAGAAACTCTGGATTTACTGGGCACTTCCAAGTCGTGAGTGTGTGCAAATGAATACAAAGCAGCGGGGTGAAAACAACAAAACAAACATGATTGACTTCGGCCATGCTGCTGCTTTAATAGATAATCCATTTGGATGTCTTGTCTGAGTTATACTTTATTGTGTTTTACTTGGCAATAATAAAGTAATTTGTACTATGTTGGATACCAGAAGATTATAATTGGACGGGTGGATGTTTGATACAACACCATTTCTTAACAGAACATTATCTTAACTTTAATTAAACACTGTGATGAATAAGGAACAAACTTATGTTCTGTCTTACTTTTCAGTTTCTTAAATGAACTGAAAACACAATAAGAGACGTCGTGCGTACAGCTTTTTAAATGTTGTATTTCACCCTTTTATTTTGCATTGCAGTCATCGGCGTAGCATTGGAGGTCTAGCGGGACCCCTGCTATACAACAATGTAATTATTGTGATGTTATATGTATGCACAGGCTGTAAAGTGCTCATGTAGAAAAGGAATTACTGTGGTTGGGACATTGCTGCACTTGGGTTGATTTAAAAGTCTCGAGCATCAAAATGAGAAGCTGTCAGACGTTGCAAACAAACAAAAACCTTTTTGTTAAATTAATAGAAATAATAACTTGTTAAAATATTTAAACAAAAAAGTTTTTGTTCACTTTCCTGGTCACAATTTTATGCTACATTACCACAGCAAATGTGTTACATCAATATCAATAACGAGTGCCTCCTTAATCATTCATTCATTCGACTATTGAATTTGGCTGAAATATTACAAGTGCTGCTTCACACCCTTTTGCTTTCACATCATCACTGCTGAGCAGCTCGGGGGGTTGTGGCAGCCATTTTTTGGTCTATCTATCTCTCTGTATGACTCCCACATGTACCATTCTGCATCCTTACTTTCCAATGTGTGCATGAAAAAGCCCAAATGTTAACCAGGTAGAATGAAACTTTAACAAATGGTGTTTTCAAGGAACCGCCGTTCCTCGTGCAACACCTTTCTCCTTAATAGTCTCCTCCTGGGTACAGCCAAATGCCAGCCACCCATTAAATAGTGCAACGGCACAGAATAATAACACACATTGTGACGTTTGCTGTGACTCACGTGTCGACATTTTGCGGCTAAAAAATGTCACTGCCTGACGACAAGGCACCGGATGCATTCCGGTGCGAGTGCAGTCGCAGTATGTCTCCCTAACAGTACTCACGGTTGAGCCTCTGTGCCGCACTAAAAATGAATTACTGAGACAGTTTTGTCTCCACATACAAAACTACTCACGGGTGACGGCACAAAAAGGAAATGCAACATCTGCAGGGCCACATCATGTGCAAACAGTTGGCAACATGTGACAAGTTAACCCTTTAAAACTCAGACGGCTCTCCAGGGGGCCCGGCAGCTATTCTGTCTTTCAGAGGTTGTTGCAGGCTGAGTTTTCAAGCTAGAGTTAAGAGACTGGCTTCATATGAAACTAAAAGAATCCATTGGTACAATCATGTAATGCTTGGTTGTCGGCAAGATCTAAATAACGCTACAAAGTTACGCTACAAAGTCACGCTACGAAATCACGCTACAAAGTTATGCTACAAAGTTACGCTACAAAGTCACGCAAAAAAGTTACGCTAAAAATTTACTCTACAAAGTCACGCTACAAAGTTACACAAAAAAGTTACGCTAAAAATTTACTCTACAAAGTTACGCTACAAAGTTAAGCAACCTTTTGGTGAAAAACTGTCATGGCGATTTTCAAAGGTGTCTCTTGACCTCTGATCTCTAGATATGTGAATGTAAATGGGTTCTATGGGTACCCACGAGTCTCCCCTTTACAGACATGCCCACTTTATGATAATCACATGCAGTTTGGGGGCAAAAAGCATGCAGCATTTTTGAATATAGTATAAATGTGTTATTTTTTCCTATACTAAAATGGTGTATTTGAATATTTCTGCTTACTGGAGTCCCTAAACAGTTTTGGAATTACATAAATTGGGTATGACTGTATAGCTGAGACTTTTGTGGATCCAATGAGCCCAATTGTATTCAGAGGATGTATGGCTTTCTCAGTTAGATTACCAATAAGGGGGTTTCTGAGCAGTTTCCAGAACAGAAGTGCTCGCTATTCAATTGCCGAGAAATGCAATTCTTGCAAAAATGTCCAAAGTTTTTTAAACCAAATCACAGCATGGCTTTTTCTACGGTGTTCCTCAAGGTCTTGGTATCTTAATGTGATATTTTGAAGGGATTATTGATCATTTTGATCACTTTCCAAGGGGTATCAAATGGTTAAATTAAGCACCAAATCTGTGTAACAAATGGTATCAACCAAAAAGTCGCTGCAACAATTTATGAGACATAATAGAGCATGGGAATGACCATCATGTCCTATGCTCTTATACACTTTCCAATTTATTTTAATTGATGAATTAATTGATTAATTAATTTTCATTTCTTATTAATGATTAGAACAACTTGACACACAGTGCTGAGCTGAAATTAATCTTCAGGTTCCCAGCTTTCAGATGATGTACACCACTTCTATGTTTCAGCTACTGGATAATCGTCCACGCCTACAGGGCAGAATAGTAAGAGGTTAAACCACATTTACGGTCATCGGGGCTGCAGATTCTCAGAAATAGATATTCAGCCGTGTTTTACGCGCCTTGGCAGAGTTCATACAAGTGTTTTGGAGCATCCGCGTGGGAGACGAGACTCAGTGTTCCCACATGAAATTCCATAATTCAGCGTTTCACAGTCGGCGGTGGTACACTATCTCCAGACGAGTCGAGATTCGAAGACGTTTTATTACCACCTCGTTCTCCGCCGCTCGTACCTATCCGCCGCCAACGGGGTCAGTGTCATAACAAGGGGAGGCCATCAGGCGCACGGATGATTAATGAGCGAGGGGCTATTACGTTGAGTGGCTTTTTATTCATCCGCGCTCTCTTCTAAGTTAAAGCATATGAGTAACAGCTTGGCAACAACATCAACAAATTGTGATTTTTCAGCTGCTCGGTGTGTAAAAAGGCTGACAGGTTCTGGGCTCTTTTCCCACTGGAGCAAATCATGCTAAATATGTGCTGTATGTGCTAATGATACAGTACTTTGAGTTAAATTGCATCTGTGTTTTTTCCGATTTAAACTCCACTTGCGTTATACTTTGCAGCCCACATTTAGTGGAATGCCATTTACCTCATGTCGGGTTACTCAGGTTGAATTAAAACACCCAAAGCAGATGGGTTTCTTATGATTATAACATACATTTCTTTTTTTTTCTCAGCAGCAGAAACCGCCCGACTTACTTAAGAGGCTTTCCCCCTACAAAGCCGAGTATTACCACATTTTCCTTAATGTATTTCCTCTCATATTCCAGTGTCATTAGCTGGAGCCTTGGTAATAAGCCATGTGATGTATCCCCCTTCGTTGCAGACCTTGGCATGTAAATGAGAAGTGGCACTGGGTGGGGTGTGGGGGGTATTGTGCGTCTGAATTTATCTGAACTGATCAGAAACACAATTATGCCTTGCTCGCTCATAATAAACCACGGTTAAGTGGGTTGGAGAATTCATTTATTTACATTAACTCTGTCGCCGTTCGACAGTAATGGATGCCTTTCATTAATGAATGAAGGATTTCGCCCCGGCTCCGGCTCTCTAGTTCTAAAGCCGTTGGAGAAAAAAAGAGAGAAAACAATTGATAAATGCAAACTTTTAGAGAGATTGTATTGAGCGATACGGAGAATACTGCCAAGAAACAAATTGGCAAAAGAAACCCAAAGCCTTTTACCTCCCCCCCTCCTCCCTCTCTCTCGCTGCTATTCATGTTCCAGGCCTTTTGTCCGTCTAATCGAGGAAAATAAAAAGGTTTTTCCATTGATTTTTTTTTTTTTTTCCTCGCTGATTTTAACAACATAAAAAATGCGTCGCCCCCAGTGGCATACATGAAATTAATTATTTTGGTAATGGGCAGTGATTTATAAAATTAAAGAGGGTGTGCGTGCGGACATTCACATGGGTGCTTCTGCAACTGTGGGCGTTTTTAAGTCCCAGCAATGAAATTTTGGATTTATGTTAAAATGTGTAGAGCAATGCTTGATGAAGATAGACTGTATAGTATTATTACCCATCTGGATATAAGACATTATTACTAAATAATGTGATTTAATAAAAGTTAGGAAGCATTTTATGAATCCAAACATCAATTTACTTCATGTCCCACAACTCAATTTTGAGATACGTAAAATGAGCTAATATAATATGACATTATTTCAAATGAATTGTTTCATAAACATATCAATTTACACCATATTAAAATCATTTTTATGATTTTTTTTTTTTTTTATCTAAATGCGCCTTTCCCACACTTCTGCGTCCTTACCGCGACATCGAACAAACGCCATAATAAAAGTTGTATTCAAAGCCAAACAAATCTAGTTTCTATGGAAACAGAAGTTAGTTTTAAGTTTTAAGATCACCTTTTCTTCTTCAGTATTTATAGTGTAGAAATTAAAAAAGGAAAATGTATGAAATGAACATTATAGTAATGTTGTGGTATAAGGACATTTATTTAACATGTTATGAAAACCATAAAAATGCTGTTACAGATTAAAGTCTTGCAATTTTGTGTATGTATGTATTACATACTCTGATGGTTAAAATTAAAATTGATCGTGTTTTTTTTTTTTAATTTGGGAGAGTCATAAGCCCACATGCATCGCCGCTGTGCATCATGGCCTCAATGTCACCCATCGCTCCCGCTCTTGGCCTGGTGCTGCAGACAGATGTCTTATCTCCGCTCCTGCCAACCGCTCGTCCACCCCCGCCGCCACACAGGCTGCCCCCTTGCTAGGCACTAATCTCCGATTTGAATTAAAACATAATTGGGAATCATGAATCATTAATTTTTCCTCACGGACAGCGCAGGCAATGCCCTGTCAACTTGATGCACTGCCTCCCTCTCGTATATTTATTAAAGGCCCTTTTCAGTTGATGTTCATATGGCGGAGACAGAGTGGGTGGGCTCGGACGCTGCGTGCAATGTCTTAGTTAATAGTGATTCACGTGCCCCAAGGGTAGGAGGTACCTTGACATCGCCTTATGAAGTACCACATGGCTGTCTGTGCTCATATAAGCTTGTATTATATATGGATTATCCAAGGTGAATGGCTCTTATGTATGCTGCGGTGTTAACACTAGGCTGCTGTAATGTTCTTACTCAACTCTTGCTGTTGCTTTTGCAAGCCCATGCAGTTCAGGCTGTTCTCATACAACATTTGTGGCTATACCGACGAAAAGTAAATGCAGTATGATTCGTATACATCCCACAAAATCAATTTGTATGTAATCCAAGTAAGTGGGGATCAAAAAACATCTGACTTTGATTTATTTGTCACATAACTCCCGTACTTAACTTACACCCATTCCGGTATTATTTTAACCCAAACCATGATGTTTTCCTGAACCTAACTACGTAGTTTTTATTACAGAACTTCCATACTTAAGTTACGCCACTTCAAGTGCGTAACAATTCCGGCATGACGTAACTTAACCACGATATTTTCCTAAAGTAGTTTTGTTGCCTAAACCTAATCAAGTCGATATTTTCCTAAACTTAACTAAGTAGTTTTGTTGCCTAAACCTAATCAAGTCGATTTTTTTCCTAAACTTAACTGAGTAGTTTTGTTGCCTAAACCTAATCAAGTCGATTTTTTCCTAAACTTAACTAAGTAGTTGTGTTGCCTTAACCAAAATAAGTTATTTCCTGTGAAGACAGAAGTTTATTTTGAAAAGACTAAAGTGGGAAATTTATGTTTGACATTCATAGGAAGACGAGGAAATGAGGAATAACTTTTTGTAAGATATCATACGAACTGTTGTTTGAGAGTACGTTGTGCAATTACAGTATATTCCAGACCTCGACTTTATTTCTACCAATTGAACATTTTGTAATATGCAGGAGAAAAACTCAAAGGAAATTAAATGGATCACAGCAGTCTTTCAAAGAAAAACGTGGATCTGCTTTCACTCTGCATGTTGTGTAAGAGAGGATGACTTTTTTGAAATCTATTCCTTGTATATGCCTTCAGCCAAAAGTGTTTGTCTTTGAACTGCTTCCAAAACCTCCCAGTTTTTTCCCCCACATAAAATATTGCAACCCCTACCGTAGAAGTATGGATTTCACGATTTCAAGGATCACAAGTTATTCTTGAGAGTAAGTTCTTTGTACGCCGTTTGAGACTTTAAGTGAAAATTAATGACGTGGTAAATGAGTGGAAAAAGGCACACCAGTGTCACATACAGTGCTGAAGCTTAATGTCAAGTTGTATCATTTCCATAATATTGCAGCTACAGTACGCTGTCATGGCGCTCTAACCAATGATCTGTGTCACCGATCGAGTTGGTCTTTCATATCTGGCTGGCTGACACAACGTTGAAGTTCTAGGAGAGTGTCAGGACTACAGTTTTTATTTTAGTATATCAAATATTGTAATGTATATAAATGTATTCTTTACAAGGTTACAACTATCATCAAATAAGCTCCACATTGATTTACAAAGATGAAGTGCCATCTTTTAAAACTTACATAATTCTATATTAATGTTATAAGAAAAAAAAAAGAAAAAATCTGATTCCACTTCTTAAATGTGAATATTTTCTGGTTTACTCCTCTATGACTGAATATCTTTGAGTTATGGACAAAACAAGATATTTGAGGACATCATCTTGGGCTTTGGGAAACACTAATCAACATATTTTACCATTTTCTGACATTTTATAAACCAAAAAATCACTTGATTAATTGAGAATATAATCAACAGATTAATCAACAACGAAAATAAGACAAAAGTGAGCAGGCTCACATAGCCCCCACTCGCTGCTTGACCCCTACTAAAGTAGGGCCAAAAGTTTTGCCCAATTGGAACTAATGGAATAAATGGGCATTAACTAATAAATGAATGGCAACTCTGGACTTTTATTTGAAGTTCCTAAATGAAATAGTTTTCGAGTTATACTCCGTAAACGAAATTGAAGTCGCAAAAAAACAATTATTTTGGCCAAATTGTCAAATATGTTGGCCACCCTGTAATTCTAACCATCAAAAGGCACAACTAGACCACACTATCAACCATCATACCAAATTTGAAGTTTCTAAATGAAATAGTTTTCGAGTTCTACTCCAAAATGAAATGAAAGCCTGGAAAAAATCAGTTTTTGGCCAAGATTAAAAATAAAAAATGGGCACCCTGGACTTCTAACCCTCAAAAGGCACAACTAGACCACACTGTCAACCATCATACCAAATTTGAAGTTCCTAAGTTAAATAGTTATAATTATATAATTGTTAGTTGCAGCCTTGTATTTAAAATATTCTATGTAAAGATGCTATTGTTAAATGGAAATTAATAAACAAACCGGCCGACCTTTCTTTGTGGTTTTGATAAGCTACTAAAGTGATAGTGGGCGTGCACTGAATATTACAGAAGCTAAAAGTGATTCATATACCCCCAAGTAAATGTTGCCATTAGGCCTGTTGCTTATATGAGGAAAACAAGGTGAAATAATGTTGCGTGTATCCTCTGAAAACCCGCCCCAAGTGACAGCATAATAAGAAAATGTATTGATTTTCCTATCGCTAGTTGGGCATTTATGTTGCCAATTTTACTGCTTCTTCTTGAAAACCCGTCTACACATATGGAACAAAGCCAGCTGTCAGTATTAATATACCTTTACCTGTCATTTAATATAAGCAAAAATAGATATTCCTTTGCAAGCGTTAGACAGCGTTGGTGTGATCATTGGCTTAGAGAGTGTGGGTGGGCATGTGAAGATGTCTTCGTCAATACTGACTCATATGCCCTAAAGTAAAAGCTGCCCCGACTTCGCTTGATGAAGTAGGGCACGGGCGTCTTGGTTCGTGAAAAAGCAAATGATGTATTGGATATGCAGCGAGAACATGCACTGTGCAGATAACAAGGTTCATTCACGGTGGGTGCGTTTGTGAGAGAGGGAGAGGCAGGAAGAGGGAGAGATGTGTTGTCTGAGGCGGTTTTTTATGATGTATTGGAAATGCAAATGAACACATGCTCAGTTCAGGTAAGCAGATGGTACAAAAAGAAGACATGAACATATATGGGGAAATACACCTGAAGGAATCTGAGTATGCTTTGTGCACATCTATCTTTATGGTTCTCTGCCAGAGCCAATGCACAATATCTCCATTTTAACCTATTGAAGTTACGGCCAATAACAAGGACTGGAAGTCCAAAGCTTGGTGTATGGCATCACTATCAGAGTTAAGGTTTAATATGATCAAGGTCAACAGAAAAACAGCAACAAGCACGTTATAAAAGATACAGCAGCATCTTCAGGCCGCTAACTTTTCTGTGTCAGATTCTCCAAGCAAAATTAAAAAAAAAAACATAATGAACTTTAATGTCCCTTTTATTTTGTTTTAATATCCTATTATTTCTTCTCACCGAGGGGTCACTTTTTCATCACAGCTCCCACTTGGACATTTCAGTGGCAATTTTTGCAATTTCTCCAAAGCATGTTTGATTTGTTCGGGGAGGTATAATTGGTCCGGGTTCAATTGAAAATCTCCCCACATAACAATTAATGTGTTATCTATAATAGCAGGATTAATATTTATTGAAATGAATGGTAGGGGTGGGAAAAAAATTAATTCACTTATGTATCCGATTTTTTTTAATAGATTTTTGAATGCGTGAATTGGTATAATTGCTTCATTTGAGTCTATGCGGAGGTAGAAGGAAGTTTTAGTCTGAATAACGAGAGAGCAGAAAACTGGAGGATCGGCATGGATACGACCTGCACCCTCACATTTTAAATCCAAAGTGGTAAACACTACACATACATGCATTGTCATTTATGCTTCCTTGTATAAAGAGCATTTACTTTTTGTAGGTATAGCTACGTATGGTGTGTGAGTACATCCTGCTCGGAGCTAGCGACGGAAGTTAGAGGTAGTATGCACGTGTGAATACGTCCGATTTTCAAAATAAGGTGTTAACAAAGGGTATATACAAAATATATGGAAATAAAATTAATTGGATTATATTCACCAGAAGTATAGATCATTGTGTCCCTTAAAAATCTAAAATAAAATACTTATAAACGTTTATTCAAAACTATATTCAGTGATTTTTGGGTAGCTGGAAAAAAATTATAATAATTCCTGAGAATGACTGATATATTTGACTGGACATCTCGGACTACATACAGACACAAAATCAAGCATTTGTACAATTTCAATTTAGAGATATTCCCAAGTAAAAGTCCAATATTTGTACCTTGAAATAACTACTTTTCTTAAAGCTTGCGGCGCTTTAAAAACACATTGCTCCATAATGCTTGACAATAACTGATATATTTCACTTCAGGACATCTCTGACTACATACATGCTGAAAATCAAACATTTCTACTGTATCAATTTCGACATTTTCCAAAGTAAAAGTCCCTAGAAGTGTATGATTCAACTTTTTCCCATGGTCTAGTGTTGAAAATGTTAACAACAATAAATTGTATTATCAAATCGCAATACATGCACCCAAGTATTACCAAGTATTGAGATAGGTGTATTGTCCCAGCCCTAATGAATAGTGCTTTACAAAATCTAGTAGGTGGAGAATCAAAGCTCTATTAGCACTGAATTACCATGTGAGACAACACAATTGCCCACTTACTAAGAGCTAATGTTTTGGTCTTTTGGGGTAAGGTCAGGTCAAGTCTTCACATCACTAAACTGTCCTCCATTACATCATAGATCATATATAATGTCCATTTCACCACCACGTGAGGCACAGACGCTCAAACTCATCCCACTCTCTTATCAGTTTAAAGTAACGCCGCCCAATATTGCCAAAAAAAAAACAGCACCGCACACACCGTTTCTTAAAACATGCACGCTATTCCATTATGCTAATCGGCATTCTATTATGCTAATCCCATTTCCCAAATTTCATTCTAGTTGAACCAACAAGATAAGTGAGGAGACATGATTGCATTAGAGAGCAATTTATTACTTTTTTAACCATAATGAAAAAAGTTTTTAATAAAAAGACCTTCACATTCCCCACTCTCTTAAACCGCACAACACTTTCTCTATTATGCATGTCTGGGGGAGCAGGGAGAGAGTTCACAGTCAGGTGATTTCTTCTTTTTTTGTGTTCGTCCGTGGAGTTCTATAGGTACATTTGGGGCTAAATTGTCCTCTTAAATCAAGCAGTGAGTGACTTGCAGAGAGGCTGAGTTAGTCAGAGGACAAAGAGAAGAACTTGGAGAATTGTTTTCTATGTTGAGCCACAGGCATGCTGTTGATGAAAACTTCAGCTTTCCCATCAATGAAGCCTTTTCACTTTTAAAATAGTTTACTGTAGCTTCCAACTTCAAGGTGCTCCAGGTACAAACATTCACCAAGACAAGCCCATCTTCCCTAACACCTTTTTTTCTTTTTTCCTCTCCGGCTGGCTTTCTAGTTTTCTCCTCTCTTTTTTTTAAATATATTTTCCTTGTTTTCTTGCACTTACATGGAAGAATAAGCGCTTCGCCACAGCCATGCCCGTGGCTTGTTGGATTAAACTTACTGTGCTATAAACAAGACAGGAAATCATGTATTGCTTTTTATTTTTTTACACTTTTTTTGTTATTTTTGCTTCATGAGCTTATGATCCCGTGCGCTTGTAATCCCTGAAAAGTTTCCCATTATTGTCTAAAATACGCCTGACACAAAACATGCCAATGTTCTCGAACACGTCACTCGATGTTTGCTGGCGAATCGGAGAGCCGAAGATCAAAGGGAAACATTTTGTATCCCGGAGTCGAAAAGCAGCTTCGCTGTGACTGATTGGAAGCTGAAGTCACAGAATGTCTCATTGAGCCTTTAGTTTTTACTCTAATCCAGGATATGCTCACATGCCTGGAAAACTCCCTCTCTCTTTCTGGCTCTCTGGTTGGTTCTCTAAAGTTTAGCACACACTACACAAGAATCAAGCCGATTCAACCCGATTCCCCCGGCAATTGTCAGCAAAGCCCCGATTTTTTGATGGTTCTTAAGATTATCTTTAATTATCTGAATATTAAATATAATATAAGATTAAATATTCTAATATTGATTGACAGCCCTACATCATTTATATGAAGTCTGTTTTTATGGCACGTCTGAAATGCTGACGATAACTGCTGCGGAATTTCCTCAGGAGCATAAAATCATTTGTTAATGCCACGCGCTCCCATTTATTTCTGGGAACGTATAAATCTGAGTGCATACAGTACAAGGAGAGACTTTGATTTAGAGTGAAGAGGAAGAGCAGTTTTGCTTTTGCAGGAATGACAGCAAACATATTTCAGATATCTGTCGGGAATCTGCCCTAAATCTTTTCTTTTTTAAATCCCGAATAAAAAATGAATTGCTGATTGCTGAAATACATCATAGATTATTTTTGCATGGGAGGAGGTCACTCAGACACAGTCTTTCTTTCCATCTCACACACACAGACACACACACAAACACACAGCCAAATGCCAGAATGGATTGTTGGTCAATAAGATATGACATCCGCGTTGTCAGTGTTCGTGTGAGCGCCTGTCAGGAGTGCCGCCTCGCCGACACGGATGAGATCACGTGACTCCGCCGACTCGTGGGCGATTTGTCAAACCCAGAAGTGACAGGGGTCATGGAGGGGGTGGGTGGTGTCAGATAGTCTACGTCCTTGTGTGTGTGTCTTTGTCTCCTACAGTGAATATATTGTTCATTTCATGTCTCTTCGCAGGAACACGAGTTTTCTGTCAAGAGCAAAAACGGTCAGACTGGAGTGAAAAGCACACACGTTTTCTCACTGCAGGGTTTTATATGCACTCAGAATGCAACCTTGAACAATTTATAAATAGACCTCTTATCTGTTAGTAAACATGATGATGTATTTTGTGGACGGAGCGTTAAGTGGAGGCAGAATAATTCTCTGAACACGTTAGTTAATGTTGGCTAACAAGAATCGTTGGCTTGTTTTTTTTACGAATGGCTGAAGAAAATACTAGTTTATTTCAATATTATCAACTCACTCACTCTCCAGGATTACCAGTGTTAGTTGAGAAAGTTGTGACGTTGTGATGTCATCATGACGTCGACACAAAAAGGGTCGATACTCTGACATGGAAATTAGTCCAATAAAGTTCTGTACAACTTTTGTGCATCATGGCACCAGTAAGAAAGTCTTAACTGTACTCCTTACTTGAACAAAGTTCTGGGAGTTAAGCCAACCTGTGCACTGACAATGTGACACACGTGAACGATGTACTGTACCCTATCGTCATGGCAACGCTAATGAATTCTGGCCGGCGTTTCAATGCAACTTACATGTAGGTCAGAGGCTTTTTTACTGCATATCCATGTGGTGCAAATCAGGATTGGGGGGGGGAGAATAAAATATCAAATGTGACACCATGCAGCGTTTTGCTCTTCACACTCATTAGAAGCCATCAGATCTGTGTCAAGCATGAGGGGGAAAAAAAAAAAAAAACTGGGACAACTTGTGCCGCAAAGCTACTCTGTAGACTCTGACAGAGGCAGGTGGCAGAAGCTTGTTTTAAGCCAGGCTTACTGATTGTTTTTAAGTCAGCCTCGTCTGATTGGGCATCTTAGGAGGTTTTAAGTTTTCGCTTCAGTGCTCGCCTGAATGGCCTTGCCTTACTGTACTATTGTTAGAAATTGGCCCTTCTCATGTTCTCATGTCTTTGAGGGGGAATGATTAAATTGTGAAAGGTTTGTGTTTTGAATTGGCAGCCAAACGCAGGAAAAGGAGGATTATGTTAAGCACCACGCTAAGAATGTCATTTTAAAGCCCAGGCTGTGTGTTTTAAAGGGATAGTTTGGGTGTTTTAAAGTGGGGTTGTATGAGGTACTTATGCATAATCAGTGTATTACCTACAGTAGATGACGGTCGGCACGCCCTCAGTTTAGAGAAACAGACAGGAGTATCAGCACAGAAGCAGAGCAATGTACTGCTGTGGACGTGGCTGGTAGCAGAACATATTTTAGCCACCTAAAAGAAAGACCCACCGATAAAAATCAATATCAGTTTAAGTGTACACTATATTGAGAATATCTTTGCCTACCTTTACGTTGCTGTCAGACAGCCCTTTCCCGACTGGTAACTGAAGCGGTGTATCCATCTATGCTCTCGCCAAATGGAAAACCTGTAACTTTACTTTAAAAATTACTGTTTTCATCAATGGAGTCTGGTGGCTTTGGTGAGAGCATAGATAACGGTTTGAGTTCCACATCGAAAACAGACTGTATAGCTGTCTCAAGGCAAAGCAAACTATTCTTAATATTGCGTACACTTCAACTGATATTGAATTTTTTAGCGTTTCTTTTAGGTGGCAAAAATATGTTTTGCTGCCGGCCCCGTCCACAGCAGTACATTGCTTTGTTTCCATGCTGGTACTACTGTCTGTTTCTCCAAACTAGGTGGAGGCTGAACGTCACCTACTGTAGATAATACACTGACTATAGATAAGTACCTCATACAACCCAACTTCAAAATACCTGAACTGTCCCTTTAATAAATATGCGTGTGAAATTTTACATTTTTTTCGAATTTCACAAACCAGACGGAGTTTTCATTATCCCTCTGTAATATTGCTCCATGTCCCTTTCCATCCTCTGGCCGACTTGTAGCCGTTTGATTATACTAGTGAGAAAATTGCAATAAATGTGGAAAGCCTCATCCAGGTAGAGGAGAAACCCCCCCACTGCTCCCTTTCAGGTAATTTATTTTTCTTTGCATAGTAAATGTGTTACTCCGAGTGAAATATCAGTCGCTTCTCAGCTTGAGTTATATTTCATTCTGGTGGGATATTTATACATAATAATTAGAATTTACAAGGGTTCTCAGGCTCTAATTCTTACTTTCAACAAGACAGAGGGGAGTGGAGCTTAATTTTCTAATGAATGTGACTGAAAGGGATGCAAAGCTGACTGTGAAACGTCAAAACAAAGAGCAGAGTGGAAAATCAACACTTTGACCCTAGTTTACCCAGGCACTGTGAGTGCACAGTGTTTCAGAAGGTGCATGTGGAAGGAAGATTACACACTCTTGTACAGTCTCACATGATTTACAGCAAAAATACTTTGCCGTCATGTCTACTTGCAGGTTGTGCAGTGGTTACGTTGGCTGTGGTCCCTAACCTTACGACATATCCTCATCGTGATATCTTACGAAAAGTTATTCCTCATTTTTTAGTGTGTTTTCCAATAAAATGTCCAGCAACACGTGTCAATTTCCGCCCGTTACATGCATACAGTCTTTTCCAAATAAACCTCCGTCTTCACAGGAAACAACTTGGTTAGGTTTAGGAAAAGATTGTGGTTTTGGTTACGCGCCAAATAAGTCAACTTTTGGGTTAAAATAACTATGGAAGTGGCGTTACTTAAGTGTGTAATTTAAGTGACAAATAAGTCAAGTGTTGTGTTAAAACAACAACGGAAGTGGCGTGGCATTTTTTAAGTACGGAAGTTACGTGACAAATAACTCAACGTTGACTTTGAGTTTTACACGGCACATAAACACCGTTGTCTTCGTTGAAATTGCAGTGTTTTTATACCCACCCATCCACCCCGTCCTCCTCCCTACACAGAGTTTGTCGCTTTTTACTTCCTAGTTCACGATTACGTGGATTAAATATAAAATAATTTCATTGGCTATATATGAATTACATTACTTTTCGTAGGTACAGCTCTGAATGGTGTATGAGAGAAGCCAGAACCTTAACCATACCGTAGTTGTCATGCAGATATAGTAGAAAGAAAGCATTCTTAAAATACTGACATTGTTAAAAAGTGTGTTGTCATTGAATGTAATCTGGGGTTTAGACTAGACTTTCTCTTTAACCCCGCGGCTCAGCTGCTGTGTACATACTATGCATTCCGGAGCAGTTCTTTTGAACTCTTGAGCATTTAATCCTTTAGTTTGGTTCATTTGAGGTGCACACCGAATAACCTCACTGTGACCATGTGGAAATGCAGCTTCTCAGTCTGTGCTGCAAGGTTTTATAAATGGAAGCAAGAATGTGATCTTAGATAAGACCAGTTGTGCTCATTTTCAGGTGTATTTTGGGTTTATACTGGAACATATTTACATGCTTTAATGTTCAAAAAATGCTTTAATTTTCTGATAACGACGAAGATCCTACTCTCTTGTGATTGGTCAACCGAGCCAAACTCTTTGGACTCCGCTCTAGCTCCGCTCTAAGTAGCTTTGTTTAAGGGCATGCCGAACTAGCCGCTAGGCAGGTATTATGTAAATGTGCTATTGGTGACATCACCATGTTACGGAAGAAAAGGCGGGACTTCAAGTGAAGCTTTGGCGTCAACCTTGGGCTTTGTAACTTTGCAGACCTTTTATATGCACAAAAAAATCATATAACACACTAAAGGAAAGAGAAAACAAAGCACAACAATTCCTCTTTAAATACCAACAGGAGACAATTCATTCTGTAATGCACATATTAATGAGCTGTATGCTGATATGTGATAGCCAGCAGTGACAGATACTTGGAAAGCCTGGCGCAACAAAACAAAGCGAGGGCAAAGTGCATTTTGGAACTTCGCAACTATCTGCTTTTCACAGGTCTTGCTTGTGGCAAACTTGCATTCATGTCCAATTTGCTAAAGGTATATGCATTCATTATTTAACTTGCTGGCAGCCAAACTGTTGCAAGTTTGCATTCAAATAAGCTGAATGTCAACAGATCATTGTATTTTATATATATATATATATATATATATATATATATATA
>CAKAOH010041207.1:17126-39000 GCA_916701665.1 Sebastiscus tertius | reverse complement strand
GTTAATGGAGCAGCTACAATGTTAGCATAGCCTGGCACTGATCGATCCGAACTCCGTTCAGAAAACAAGCATTTTAAAAGTTGTTTGCTTGTCGTCTTGCGGACAGACCTGACAAAGCATGAATTCAGTCTTTTTACTAATCAGCATCATTATGTAGTTATTTCGGCACACTTTTGATCCGTTTACAACAAAGTCGCTGCCACATTTATGCCTAGATGACGTTCTGTTGAGTGTTGATGCAGTAGCTACAATGTTAGCATAGCCTGGCTGGCACTGATCGATCTGAACTTCATCATCATAATCATAATGTCGTTATTCCGGCATCATTTTGATCCGTTTAGTGTATTATTATTATTATTATTATTTTGGGTTCATCCTGCAGTAGTGACGTGTGGCTTGCGCGATACAGTCTGGAGGAAAGCGAGGCGAAAATTTGCTTTGCGCTTGGTGTGAATGCACGGTAACACAATACGAAGCACAACATTACGTAACTTAAACGAACATAAACAATAGCACATGCACAACAACAGCACTATGTAATGATACATTGAACCACTGACATGCTCCCCAGAAAACCTAAACACAGAACTGTTCTCCACCTTTTCATTTTGAAAGAGCATCGACTAATAAGGAAACTCCAACAGTCGGCTGACCAATCCTGTAACTTCATCACTCAGTCAGTCACTCAGTGACAGACTTTTGCGTTTGTAGCGCTGGCCCTCTGCGGTCCAGCCAAAAAAAAACATAATTTCTGGTATACGCTGGCCTCAAATCTGTCACATACTTTCTACATATTGACTTATAGAAAAGATTTGTCTTGTCTTCAGCAGCCATGAACCTGGCTGGTGACGACATCTGGCTGAGCCAGCCGTGATTATGATTGGATGTTACCTGTCAGCTGGTAGCCAAACAGCTGATGAATTAGCCAGTGATTGTGGAGCATGAATGAAGCAGCTGATGCTAATCAACAAACACAAGCACAACTTCAGTGCTCTGCCTGGGTTAAAGCTACCATCCATTATCCTCCAGGTTCACCAAAAACACTCAACTCGGACAAGACTGAGCTTGTGTTCCTTCAGGGGAAGAAATGACTGCACAGAGACATGTCCATCACCATTAACCACGTTGTTTCTGCCAAGTATTGCAGCAGTAGCAGTAGCCTAACCTGACCCACTGGATGGTTTGTTACACAAAACCATCTGAGAAGCCGTCATAGGGTGCTCCAGGGATGATGTATTTTTGTAGGCCAACCAGGAAGTTAGCATCGCTCTTTTTCCATTGGGTTGTGGATTATTGCACAAAATCAGCTCTGTGGCAAACACAAGTTCATGATACTTACAGGTTTTGTTCAGCAAGATAATCTTCACAAATGAACAACACTTATATTATTTTTGAAGTGTGAATGCAGTCACCAGAAGTCAAAAGCTAACGGTAGGCTATAAACACACTACACCGTGGTCGCATGAGCACAAGTATACACAACAAGGCTGTAACAGTGGACGAGTCGGCGTGATAACGTTTATTGTGATGACGTCTTATTTAGCCACTTGTTAGCAACCGTCTTTTTTTAAGACGTACAACAGCTTAAAATTCACTAGTGGGGTATTTAATGATGTATTTTATATCGTAAAACAAAACTTTAAAATCTCTTCAGCTTGTGTTAACCACAGACCTCATTTCAGGCATCTAAATAAAAACCCATTGACTCTGAGATGAGGGAACAAGAAGTGCTAAAATGCCAAACTCATTTCTGGGTTTTAGGACTCATTCCTGTAGCACTCTATGGGAAACTGTTTGGAAAAGGGTAGGCACTTTCAAAAAAATACTTGGCAGTTGAGTGGATGAACCATCTGTTAATCAATCAGGAGAAGAGCGGAAACATTTTTTCCATCAAGCCTTCAGTGCCATCTTTCAATGAAGAATTGATATAACTGATGCTATTGCAGCATCTAAGCTAACCTCTTTTGGAACCACCATTGTTGTTTGGTGTCATGTGATGCGATCCCTCGATTCTCGCATGATCTCGTGATATCGAGCAGTAGCCCGCTCCAGATTTCCCCTTGAAAACATGCAGAGGAACAACCTCTTTGTCACTATGGAGATGATCCAGGTGGTTGCCATCTCATGCTTGTGGACTAGTACTGTACGACTCTCTCCTTGCAGGAACCCCTGCATCTGCATCAGACCTCTGCAGCTGCTCCAAAACACTGCTGCCGGTCTGGTGTTCAACCTCCAACACCACTCCACCTCCCGTTCACTATACATTATATACCACTATACAATTCACTAATATGTAGGACATTCTACTGACATTCATGTAATAATACGTCACAGCGTCTGCTGTATTAGCCGTGTGTTTACTACATGTTTATTTGCATATAGAGCGGGGGAGTGAGATTCAATCCCAAGTGGTCACTGGAGATGCATTCTAATGCCAGGTGTGAACATTCATTCATTCATTATCTGTAACAGCCTATCCTATTCAGGGTCGGGGGTTGCTAGAGCCGATCCCAGCTGACATTGGGTGAAGGCGGGGTACACTCTGGACAGGTCACCAGACTATCACAGGGCTGACACATAGAGACAGACAACCATTCACACCTACGGGACATTTAGAGTCAACAGTGAACCTCACCTGCATGTCTTTGGACTGTGGGAGGAAACCTGAGAACCCAGAGAAAAACCCACACTAACACGGAGGAGAACATGCAAACTCCACACAGAAGGACCCCAAGCTGGATTGGAACCTGCAACCCTCTTGCTGTGAGGCAGTGATAGCCCCAGGTGTGAACAGACATAGTTAAAGCTGTGCACTTGTGATTTGTGCTTGTAAAGCACTTGTGATCGGATCACTCAGGACGCAGGTCTGAACACATTCTAGCACTCACTGTTTCATTTCCTACAGCACTGAACACACTGTTGATGACTTCTATCTCTTCCAACGGAGGAACTGTAAAAGGCACTTATTAAGACAAAAGCAATGCAATGTACGTGTATCTCTCTCTTTATTTCCTGCCTAAATTTCGCTTTTGCACCAAAGCACTGCAGAAACACTAATGCAGTATTTTTTTATTTTTTTTGGGGGGGGGTGAGGGGGACTGTGGCTTAAAGGCAGCTTTATACTCTAAACAAAGCCCAATGTGTGTGTTATACAGAGACTTAGTTGAATGCATTGAATGCTATGGCTTTCTATTGTTTTTATTTTTGCACAGCATACCAGTGGGGGTACACCGGGACTGAACAGGCAGCGGTAACCTTGGGGGAGCCAGAAATGGCAGCGACAAAAGCTCAAAGAAGAACACAAAACAATGGCTCCAGTGAAAGAGTGACTCCGGCAGCTGAGGGAATATGGGAAGATTTAGAAGCTGTTTGATAAAATCACAAAGGTGCAGATATCTAACAAGCTCAGCAAGCCAAATCCTAAAATGACTCACTTTGACAGACATTTTGAGAGATGGGAACAAAGGCTGTGTCCCATTTCACACTAAACACACTGAACAGTAATCCTCATACTGCTTTGGGAGTTTCTATACAATTTTGTTGAAACTTTTTTTTTTTTTAAACAATGACATGTGTCACCACTTTCCACAGCTTCCATTGCATTATGGGACAATAGCGTCAATCAACACAAAACTCAAAAATCAAACGTTTTTAGTTTTCAGACTTACATTTTTAAGTATAATTCATGTGTCACGTGTGATATTTCAGTCCAGATGGTCACAAATAGGCACTTTATATATGGGTGACCACTTTCTATTAGAAATAATAATTTTAACTTCTTTCTATCTTTTTAAATTAAGTATAAACATATTTTGTGTTAACCCTTGCACTAATACAACAAATAATAGTTAGTAGAAAAAAATTAGGCCTTTCAATACAATCAATATCAAATTTCAATACTTTTTGTTTAATAGAATTAGCTTGGACGCCATTAACAAATTAAGGCTGCCACTCAAAGCGTAAATCGGCAAAACAATTAAAGGGGAGATATCATAAAAAAAAAAAAAAAATGAATTTGGGTATCTGGAGTGCCTACCAATGGTTATGTGTTTTAGTGTTTACCATATTCAGCTATTATTTCTTGTTTTATTTTGTGTTACTTACCTTTCCTCTGGCTTCTGAAACTTCACTTCCAGCATTGTGTTTTTCCCGCCTGTGTGATTACCTGCCCCGCTGCTAATGGTTTCACCTGCCTAGTCTCCCAGTCTATTTCATCTGTGTGTTTCCCTGTCTCTGTGCCAGTTCGTCTTTGTCCCCCGAGTCAAGCGTTCCAGCAATTTCCTAGTGTTAGATATCTTGTTTTTTTCTGAACTCTGCCTGTTTTTTCATGTCCACATTTTTGGCCCCGTTTTGGGAACTACCTTTACAAAGGAGCTTCATAATTTTCTCGTAAGCCAATCAGAGCAGACATGGCTTTTTCGGGGTGAAGGCTACACCCTGAAGAAGGCTGTGTGTGCCGCTACACGTGGGTTGTAACCGAGCTCTATCGTAGCATCTACCCGCATTGTTTTTAGTATTTCACCGTCAAATAGCCAGCTGATTAAAGGCTTTGCCAGAAGAGGACCTTTTCTTCTTTTTATGCATTGTGCTGTGCCGCTACTGCTGCACACCTTGGAAACAGACAAAATGGGTTGATTAGATCGAAACCAAACTTACAAAATGACTTTTTGTGGGTGAAAATCAAACCGTCATTGCTCACTACCACATCCCAACACCCATGCAGTTGGATGACACATAGCAGCTCATCCAATGAGATATTGTTTAGTAGCATGCATCGCATCACTGCTCGTGATCACATTACCATCATTTAGGAGAAGAAGCAGCTGACACCCTAAATGTGCCCCATTGTTTCATCATGCAAATGCATAATAAAGTCTGTTCTCACACGATGAAGATAGATTATTAAACAAGGCAGTAAACATGACAGCATGCAATGCCGCTTATTGTCCCATCTTTCACTACACAGCTGTGACAATCAATGCCAATGAACTCCATTTAATGAACCTGCTTTGCAACCAGGTCAGTTACACAAAGCATCCTCTAAAAGAAGAGGGGGTGTTAACATATATATATGCTTTTAACCTTTATTTGAGCAGAGAAGTTCCACTGGTTGCAATGCTGTCTTTATCAGAAACACCCTGCTTTATAGTAACGTACAGTAAGGGGTTGTGAGTCTGGTTCAAGGGCACCTCAGTGGTGGCATTGAGGGAGTGTCAAGCACAAAAAACATCAATATTTCGTCAACATAAATAAAATAGAGTGATGATGTCTTGACGGATTTGCAAAAGCAAATGTGGATACATAATATGTAGGACTGTCAAAGTTAACACGATAATAACGCGTTAACACCAATTCGTTTAAACACCACTAATTTATTTAAGGCATTAATGCAACTTGCGATTTTTAGGTTGTAGCTGGCTCAGTTTTAAAGCTAGAGTTATGATATGGTATCATATGAAATTCGAAAATCCGTTGGTACCAACCATGTCACACTAGCTTGTTGCAAAGGAGGCTAAATAACGCTCCAAATGTGCGCTACATTTTTTAAGACTGGCATGGACATTTTCAAAGGGGTCCCTTGACCCTAAAATGGGTTCTATGGGTACCCACGAGTCTCCCCTTTACAGACATGCCCACTTTATGATAATCACATGCAGTTTGGGGCAAGTCATAGTCAAGTCAGCACACTGACACACTGACAGCTGTTGTTGCCTGTTTGACATGTTATGATTTGAGCATATTTCTTTATATCTGTCATTGTTCTGTGTTGTTAATTGATTTCCAATAATAAATATATACATACATTTGCATAAAGCAGCATATTTGCTCACTCCCATGTTGATAATAGTGTTGAATATTTGTCTCTCTCTTTAAGGTATATTTTGAACAGATAAAAAATGTGTGATTCATTTACAGTTAGATATTTGAATCTATTGACAGCCCTAATATATTTATTGGTGTTGTTGTTGTTGCTGTTCCCAAATAAAAATGTAGGCTTTTGTATCAAACAGTTTGCCTTAACTGATTAACTATATGGCTTTTGGGGATATAAAGAAGCAATGCTCTTGACCCCATTATGCATAACTGGGCCATAACTATTAGAAGTAAAACATTTCCCCAGGCTTGCAAGAAGCTGAATACTTGAATAAGAAACGCTCTAGCAACAACAGGAATAAATCTGAGCAGTCTTTACATTACATAAGTTGCTTTGTCTGGCATTTTTAAATGTTGACATTTCCATTAAACTCTGTTACCTCCTGCTGTTTAACAAAAGCTGGTTCATTATGCAATCCTTTTTTATGTGAGGGAGAGGCTTCTTTGTGGATAGACAACCAGAAAAGCCTGGGAATTCATATAATATTTATTTATATATTTATATTAATAGTCAATGAAGCATCCATTCATTCAACCCACATCGACTCCGACCACCATAACAGCAGCACTGTACTGAGAAACAACCATTCAGTTAGCAGAAGAAAGCAGCCAGACAAACTTCTTTTTCAAATCGGTCTTTACCAGGCTGGCCTTGATCAGTCATCAGAGATATAAGTTCACAACACATAGACAGCTGGAGAATTGTGTTATTTGAACAGCTGCCTACAGAGATAACACTTCACTAAGCGTGCAAGAGGGGAAAAAAAGGACTCGGAGTATAAAAGAACGCAGGAGGGTCACGTTGTACTGCACGTCAGTTAAGCGACTCTTGGAGTCTGTGAGGATTGTTACATTTGATAAAACAGAAGTCTGTTCCGTGAGACGAACAAGTGATGGATCAAAAAACACTACCACCCCACCTCAATCTCAGAACCCATCAGACAAGCCTCTGGGGGCAAGGGGCTATATTTCTGGGGTTCCGGTGTAACCGATGAAAAGCTAAATCATCGTCAGACGATAGCCGGTGGGTTCCGAGATCACATTTTGGCCAATCATTTTGCCATTGTTACTCTCCACATGAACTGTTGAACTAAATTCAACCAATGCCTGCTCGAATGTGATTGGTCAATACTACTTGGACTACAAACGAAAACCAAATCTTGCCCCGTTGCCCACAGATTCTACATATAAATGCAGTAACTGTTTAATAGAGATTAACTCCTCCTAGTCTAAAGCCAATATGTGTACAAATTGAAAAGTCCCTTATTTGGCACCCCCAAGTGGTAGTATCATAAAGACACTGTAGCAAACACTAATGCATGCAACTTATTGTGATCGTTGTCCCAATACACCTGCAATAGAGTGCTCCAGGGATGACGTATTTTTGTAGGCCAACCAGGAAGTTAGCATCTCCCTGGTTCCCTTGACAAAATGCCAATGGGGTTTTTCCATTGGGTTTTGGATTATTGCAGAAAATAAGCTCTGTGGCAAACATACGTTTATGATGCTTACACGTTTTATTCAGCAAGATAATCTTTACAAATGAACACAACTTCCATGATTTTTGAAACGTGAATGCAATCACCGGAAGCGAAAAGCTAACGTTTGGCCATAAAAGAACTGCACGGTCGCAAGAGCGCGAGCATACACACTGAGGCTGTAACGGTGAACGAGTCGGCGTGACGACGTTTAGTAGTATCATTTAACCACTTGTTTGCAACTGCCTTTTTTAAGACACATAAAGTCTTTAAAATTCATGAGTGGGATATTTATTAATGTCGCAGAAGAAAACTTTAAAAATCTCTTCAGCTCGTGTTAACCAGACACCTCATTTCAAAACAAATAAAAACCCATTCAAAAACCTATTGATTTGTTTGACCACATGGGTGCTTGACATGTCATCACCTTATAGGTGAACTTCAGCATCCAACAGTGAAGGAGCAACATTATCATTCATTTGGAGTCATGTTTCTGACCACCTGGTGAATGTAGTTTAATATTCACTCACTTCTGGCTCTGTGTTTGGTCTCTACCAGCTCCTGAGGGAAATATCTGGCTCTTTAGCTGCTAAATGCTCTACTATGTTGTCTATGCTGTCTATTGTTCGGTGCTGAGCAGGTAGTGTACAGTGGGTTTTTAGAGCTTTTTGTGCCTGCTGTGTCCAAAATGACGCTATGAGAGTGGTGAAAGTGAACCAAAACAGTGAAGTTGCAGGTTAGACAGATAAACAAGGAGCTGAAACTCGCTATAAAGCTCCATAAAGCCGTGCAGAGCTGCAGATTCAGGTGATAATTCTCTGCAGGTTCATCACTACAAGTGACCCCCTTTCACATTGTCATATTATAGCTGCAATTATGAGCTAATAAGGAAAAAATAAAAAATACATTTTGAGACACTTATATTAGCATGTTTGAACCTGCAAAACAAATGAATTTGAACACAATTCATATAAGATATGTTGTCTACTTTCAAACATTTGTTTTCTACAGTGTATGGGTTTGAATTGACTGACCAACTCAGCAACACTGCTATCTACAGACGCCACTTTGGCTTGTAGGGCTGAAAGGTATCCTCATTTCTGTCTTGAGAGAAAGTCAGAGAAGTCCCCCACTTGTACATGCACCACTTCATTCAAAGTGCTATGCACCGATCCACAGAGTTAGCATGACCACCTTTGTGTTATCTGCAGGTACAGTCGCCAAAGCACTCTTGTTAACCACCCACTGAAACCACAAACAGGCACCTCGTCAGACATGGAGGCACATCAACCGGTCCTTTTGTTCTTTCTCAGCTAACCAAAGAGACCTGGGCATCAAAGTCGGTCTCTCTGCAAAGTTCACATTTGCATTTTGCATAGCAGGGGCCACTGCTTTCCTTCCTCCACCCCCACTGCTGCTCTGAGGATGGAGGGGACGCTGAGAAATGTGTGTGCACAACAACTAGGGCTGTCTGGTACATACATAGTCTTCCAAGCATACTTGCCAACCTTAAGACCTTAAAAATAGGGAGGATTTCAGAAACAAAGCGAGGGGGTCTGGTTGTCCTCCCCCAGAAAAATGGGAGTTTCATAGACTTTGTTTCCTGCATTCTGGTGACTTAAAAAGAATGAAAATAACAAAATAATAAGAACACTGCAACAGTATTTTTATGTTAAACTTTTAATTTTGAACCTAGCGGCGAGCGCTGCTCAAACATGATCTCTCTCTTCCGCCGGGAAAAAACATTTGGTGTAGCTCTATTGCCGTCCGGGTGGAAACTGTAGGGATTATACGTGCTGTACAGTGCCACAAACAGTTTAAGATAAAGAAAAGGAAAAGAGTGTGAAAATTTGCTCTAAACTGGGAGAAATACAGAAGAATTGTGACCGCGGGAGGAAACCGGGAGGAGTCAAGGAAAAACGAGAGTCTCCCGGGAAAATCGGGAGGCTTCCAAGTAAAAGTATGACACTTCCGTCTTTCAGTTTGAATGGTCATCTGTAACAATAATTCATATCTGATTTCAAGATTGTAAAAATGTATTTTTATCTATACTTTCAAAAACTTAATGCTACCGCAAATGATGTGTAGAGTAATCCCTTGAGAAATATTTTTTTGCCATGCAAGCGGTAGCTATAGCTCTATAGGGATGGCAATGCCGATCAGTCGATAAACCACTTTAGTCCAGACTGAAATATCTCTACATTTATTGGGTTTATTGCCATGAAATGTTGTGCAAACATTCATGATCACTAGAGGATGATTCTGACTCTGGTGATCCCCTGACCTTTCCTCTAGTGCCATCATGAAGTTGACATTTGTGGTTCAGAGTGAAATATCTTGACATAATATCTTAAAATATCTTGAATATTGGATGGATATTCAAGGTCTCCAGAGGATAACTTCAGACTACTTTGATGATCCTGACTTTTCCTCTAGCGCCACCATCAGGTCAAAATGTTTCTCCAGGTTTGTACCTTGATTAACATGTACCTGTAAAACTAACAACATTCCCATCAGTCCCAGCTGTGGTTTGTGTTTAGTGCCAATTAGTAAATGTTAGCATGCGGACACACTAAACTAAGATGGTGACCATGGTAAACATTATACCCTCTAAACATCAACATGCTAGCATTATCATTGTGAGCATGTTAAAGGTCCCATATTGTAAAAAGTAAGATTTTCATGTCTTTTATATTATGAAGCAGGTTTAAGTGCTATATAAATACTGTGAAAGTATCGAAGTATCAATATACAGAGAAATACACACAGACCGTATTCTGAAATTGCGCGTTTGAAACAAGCCGCTAGGATTTCTATCCATTTGTGATGTCATAACTATACAATATTTAGACCATTACACAGTTTTAAACGGAAACTGTTGCAGTGTATGTTAATGACATCAGCTGACAGGAAGTAAACATGGCCCCAAACTGTTGACAGGCAACGCAATTCTGTTGCAATTCCGTTGCAATTCCATTGAAATACACTAAACTGGAGCATTTCAGACAAAGGGTAAATACAGGTATATTCAAGCAGACAGTATGAGGAAAATACAAGTATGAACCTGAAAATGAGCATGATATGGGACCTTTAACATGCTGATGTTAGCATTTAGCTCAAAGCACTGCTGTGTCTAATTAAAGCCTCACAGAGCCGCTAACATGGCTATAAACTCTTGAGCTGCGTTTCCACCAGGCAGTCCAGTTCATCTTATTACACATTAGAACAGTTACTTTCGGGTTTATATTAACAAAAGTTGTGGAAGGGACCAATAGCACCACTCCATTCTCTGTACCAAGTTGGTTGAGGATCCAAGCGAGCTGAGCCGATACTAGAAGGTGGAGTTAAACCACTGCAGAGCGTTGATTGGTCAGAGAGAATCATCGTCACTAGCACAACATGGGACATCCTGCACAAACCCGCCCTTTTTAAATAGGTACCGTCAAAAGCGGCCGCAATTTTTAATTCATTCTACCCAGATTTAAAAAAAATGGCAGCCCACCAATATTCACCATACACTACGCCACACAATTGATGAAGTGCAGGTCTGTTTGGTTGCCGTTGAAATGATTCAGCGAGTGTCCCATTGAAGATGATGTCACGGTAGTTTTACGCCAAGCCCCCAGGAAGAGCGCCGAGCTATGAAGCAAATTTTACAACTACAACTTCCGTGTCCGTCATGTGATGCCATTGGACCCAAAAATACTTTTTCCCACAGACTTCCATTGGGAAAGAGACGTCTGTAAATCAGCAGATATTTTCTTTTTTTTAGGTAAATCACCTTCCCTGTAGGAACACTTAAAAAGCCCTTATTGAAATCATTAGGCCCTAAAAGTTGTAAAATGCATTAATAGCCGAATCCAGAGATATTTTCCTTTCTCCGCTAATGTGAATGACCCCCGGACCGAGGCTGGAGCGGAGCGAGGGCTGGGAGGCGGAGTTAAAGGTAACACTGCTGCGCCTGCTTTCTGGGCCCAATGGATGCGGAAGATCGCCGGATGATCCGGGTACTTTATCACTCGGCAGTCGAGCGATTTTGGCTTCATGCGCCACTGAGCAACTCTAATAGGAATGAGCAAGCGCCCGCCTCCAACGCTGTATCCAGTTCTCTTTATACATCCATGTTTCACGCACCGTCGCTACCGTCAATTGGGAATCCTGCCTACACTGAGGGGGTATTATCTGCAATGGAAACACAGCATAGAGAAAAGGACCTGGAACCAAAAGTGAGTCAAGTCCCATGTACCCAAGTGCCATGCAGTGGAAACACTGTAAACTAACCATGCATATAACCTGTTACTACTAGCTTGTAAAAGCCTAGCACTCACTCACACCTAAATTGTGTGCAACAGCAAAAGATGATGGAGCACGCTTGCTCAGTTGTTTTTCCTCTTTGTTGTTGCTATGCAGTAAAAATTTCATTAACCAACCCAGCAATGTGAACACATGAACGTCAGTGTTACTGAAACACAGAACTATCCTGAAACCTGAACATTTCTCAACAGCAGAGTGAGGAGAGAGTAAATGCATGTATCACGTCACCAGTATGGATACAACTTCACCAAGCAGCCAGATATGATAATGCTATATTATTGAAAAACATTACAGATTTCAGCTCCAGTGCTTCCCCGAGAAAGTCTGGAGATTAGAAAAATAGGTTGCAGACAATTTGCGAAAGAAAATTATGAAAATGTGCACCGTGCAGGTTTAGCATCTGAGCCAAGAATGTGCCACTCCTTTGTGTTCTTTCATACCACACTGAGCGCTCTATTCCCAGCGCTCTGGAAGATGAAATGCTGAGTGAAATATTGCAGGACTCCAGTAAGACAGGTGGCTCATTATCCACATCATCAACAAAGAGGGAGAGAGAAAAACGGCCACCAAGGTTTTTGACATGAAGCAACACCTCGTCCTCCTCAGAGATTTCTTACTGTATGTAATTAGCAGCAAGGACAGCGTAAGGAAATCTTAATGATGCATCTGTCTCTTTTTTTCTTTGGCATTTTCTCCCCATTTTGAAGCCCCTTATCGTAGCAGAACCTGACTTTCTACCTCCAAAAGTAAAAGGTTGGAGCTGTGCAGACACTGTAAGCTAAGTATTTAAAAATGTCACCGTGCAAAAAAATATTTCCCATTGGTGAACACGTATAGTATCTTTATTAAGTGGGATAAAACAAATGAGGATGGATTGCTTAAGAGAGATGTGAAACTGTTGGGAATATTTGTATTTCATTATGATTAATGAGCGTTGATCCCTATGTAAATTGGGAGGTGCGTTAATAAGGGGAGTAAGGTTCGTTAAAGGGAACGTGGGTTTTCAGCTCTGTGATTTGAGTTAACCTAGATTCAGCCCGGTGCTTGACGAGCACAGTAGTTAGCGTTGCCAGCAGAGAGTGTTTGATAATGAAGAAACCACAGAATAGAGGCTTGTGGGGAGGGAAAAAAGCATAGCTTCATGGGTGCTCTGACCTGAGGTTAATTACCTAGAACTGTTCTCACATCATAACAGCTACTGTAAATCACATTGAAGATTGAGTTTAGCAAAATGGAAGAAATGTTGTCCAGTACGTTTTTGTTATGACGATATTTGAATCACATTGCAGTATAATAAAAAATAACCCTCTCTTATCTCGGCCCCGCATAAGTGGATGAAAATGGATGGATGGATGGATGGATGGATGGATGCATGACCTACATGGCATGAAGTTATTAGGCACCACTGTGCCTTTATAAATGAGCAGAAGCCCGAAATGTCTGGGTCTGCAGGTCAAATTCAAATGTCGACCATGCAGAATTAGGACTGTGCTTCTGTCTACCTGTTAGGAACAATGAGACATTTTGAGAAATATGCTTATTCGCTTTCATGCTGAGAGTTAGAGAAGAACTCGCTGATTCCCTCTGTTCCCTTACAGATAAGAGAGGGTTATCAGTCTTCTCACCTGTCTAAAGTAGGGATGTTCTGATATCATATTTCCCTGCTAATTGTGGCCAAAAAGATCCAACTCGTTCTCATCTCAACTCCTCACACACTGACGCTTTGTCAGACCCCTCAGCGTCACTTTTAGGTTTCAGTAAACACATTCTTAATGTAGTTAATTAATCAAAATCACTTGCATAGGATTAGGCAACAAAACCACTTAGTTACATTTAGGAAAAAACGTGGTCTTAAAATGACTTAACAGGGAATCATATATTGCATAAGCTAATTATGTCAGCTATATGTTGAATGTTTCAGAGCAGGTTTGGGTTCTACTGAGGAAGTAGGGTTCATACACTTTAAGAAAATGAAGTAGATCCAAAATGTCCAGTCCAGTCACACAGCAGTTCGTGAAATACTCACAAAATGTAATTATTGATTTATGTAAATAAACGCGAATTTCACATTATTTTCTTGATGGTCAGCACAAAGTCAATTTGCATGTAATCCATGTAATTGTGAACCGGGAAGTACAGAGAGCAGCGACCGCCGTGTGGGGAGGAAGTCAAGTTGGATGGGCATGTCAAAAAACACCAGACTTTCTACCAGGAGACCGGTAGACTCCGGAGACTGTTCGTGTCCTGCGTGAAACCAGAAGTCAGAGTTGATTTATTTGTCAAGTAACTTTCGTACATAAGTTACGGCACTTCCGGAGTTATTTTAACCCAAACCGCAATCTTTTCCTAAAGCTAACTAAGTCGTTTTGTTGCCTAAACCTAACCAAGTCGATCTATTCCAAAACCTGAATTGTGATAAACTAAATAGTTTTACTTTGAAAAGACTGAAGTGGAAATTGCCATATGAGTCAGGTGTTGCTGGACATTTGAACGAAAACGCATGAAAGATAAGTTGTTGAAAGTCGTGCTGAACGTCACGAAAAAAAGGGAAATTCGTGTCTATGTCTATGTCTATTTCAATTAGCTTGTTAGGCTGGACCAAGTAGCAGAGAAGAGAGGGGAGGGGGGGTAGAGGGGTTTGTTTGCTAAGTTGGCTTTCGTTTGATATTTCTTCCATTTATCATACATATTATTTAATCTGTATTATGTGTAATGTGTAATATTGTGTAATATTCATTTGTATGTTGTAAATGTAAATATTAAGGTTATATTGTACATTAAGTTAAATTGATTGTGGCAGTGGGTATGTGTCCTTCATTGTTGGTATGGACCACAGGTATACCCCGATCAGCCATAACATTCAGACCACTGACAGGTGAAGTGAATTACATTGATTATCTGGTTACCATGGCACCAAGGCATTAGACAGCAGGTGAACATTTTGAACTTTGAACTCTGTGTTGGAAGCAGAAAAATGGGCCAGCGTAAGGATGTGAGCGACTTTGATGAGGGCCAAATAGTGCTGGCTAGATGACTGGGTCAGAGCATCTCCAGAACTACAGCTCTTGTGGGATGTTCCCGGTCTGCAGTGGTCAGGACCTACCAAAAGTGGTCCAAGGAAAGAGAACCGGTGAACCGGAGACAGGGTCAGACCCGAGGCTCCTTGATGATGGGGAGCGAAGGCTGGCCCGTGTTGTCCGATCAAATAGAAAAGATACTGGAGCTCAAACTGATGAAAGAGTTAATGCTGGATCTGATAGAAAGGAGTCAGAACACACAGTGAGGAGCAGTTTGTTGCGTATACGGCTGCGTAGCTGCAGACCGGTCATGCTGTCCTAATATGTTATGGCTGATCGGTGTATACCACAGGTATAGATGCAGTGTAGATTGTGTGTGAGGGAGGGCAGGGGGGGGGCGGGTAATCAGGATGAGCATTGCCTCAATCTGCTACACGTGTTACCCAGTGTTGTTGTCCATTGGTGAGAGTTTTGTGATTTTTGTAACTTTTCTATAGTCTTAAGTATAAACCTGAGCTCTGGAAAAACCCTGGTTGGTCTGTTGCTGCTCACTAGTGATGGCGAGACGAAGCTTCTTGAAGCACTGAAGCTTTCCAGCAAATTGGTTTCGCAAAAGGGTTCATTTCACGAGGTTTCATCTGGGCTTCATGTGCACATGAAACCACCTATCGGTCAAATAGTGTAAAACAGAGATATATTCCAGATGTGTGGTAGTGGTTTAACCAGGCAGACAGATGTATTCCAGATGTGTGGTAGTGGTTTAACCAGGCAGACAGATGTATTCCAGATGTGTGGTAGTGGTTTAACCAGGCAGAGGGCAGTGAATGTATAACTAAAGGAAAATGATAGATGGGAGACATTTTTTGTTTTTATTCAAGAATAATAAGTTCTGAACTGTATTTTGGCTTTGGGCGTCTTCAATGATGTCATTGGTCTAAGACGATACAAGCCTCGATACGCGCTTCACAGAAAACTTCCTGGATTACTCGACGTGCTCCGAAGCCTCGGCACATCACGTAACATCACTACTGCTCACTTTTCCAAGGGTCCACCACCTTAAAAACGTACAATGTCTAACTGCTGAATATACCGTACATGTTATATTTGCATTGATATTTAGGCACTAACATTTTAGCTGATGGGGCTGCACGGTGGTGCAGTGGTTAGCGCTGTCGCCTCACAGCAAGAGGGTCACAGGTTTGAACCGAAACCAGGAGTTTGCATGTTCTCCCCGTGTTAGCGTGGGTTTTCTACGGGTTCTCCAGTTTCCTCCCACAGTCCAAAGAAATGCAAGTTAATTGTTGACTCTAAATGTCCCGTTGGTGTGAATGTGAGTGTGAATGGTTGTCTGTCTCTATGTGTCAGCCCTGTGATAGTCTGGAGACCTGTCCAGAGTGTACTCCGCCATCACCCAATGTCAGCTGGGATCGCCTCCACCCCCTCCCCTCCCCGCGACCCCGAATGGGATAAGCAGTTACTGATAATGAATGGATGCATGGATTTAGCTGATACGGCTTATAATGAGTAACCATGACATCTGCAGAGTTCTTGATTAACACATGATGGAAAGTACAAGTTGTGAGGATCAAACCTTTCTCTATTTATTTACAGGATAGTGTCATTTGAAACCAGATGTGCCCTCATGTGTGACAACACTTGTCTGTTAACACCTGCTGTAAATAATAGCATGTTTAATCAACATTCTTCATCTTCTTCATCCTCCAGCATTAACATACATCTTGTATGCAGCACGTATATATTTTTGAAACATGGGAAAAGACACGTTCCTCCACCTGTGTCAACAGTATTATTGACATAATGTGTACAGTGCAGAGACGGGGCAGATTGAGACGTTGCGCTCGATTCTCTGCTAAATTTCTCATTACACAGAGAGCCAGACATCTCGAGCAGCGCTGACGGAGGATGAGTTGAGCTCGGGGACACTGCCGGACAATTTCCCTCATTACCCTAAATCCTCCAGTGCTCTCAGAGAGATGATGTCCATTTTAATAACAAGTTGTGAGACCATTTTCAAAAGGCAGTAAAAGCAGCACACATAATGAATGACAGTGGCAGGGAGCAGTTTAGTCTGACCTTCTGAAGGCTTCTGAGTACTGCTCGTACTCAGAACAACTTAGGACAAATAAAAACATCATTCATTTAGCAATATGGAGTATAATCAGTATAACATGAAAAAGAAAACAGGAATTCAGGTACATACACAAAATACATTATGACCATACTGATGGAGACCTTTTAGTGAGTTATTTAAATGAAATGTTATGCTATCCTTATCCTTGTCAATACTGTATATATTGTTCTTATTTTTAATATTTCCTTCTATTTAAATTGTTCATATTTTGTTTCACTTTTGTTTTGCTTTTCGCATCGTGTTGTATCTTGCTTTTTGTTTTTACCGATGCTTCTTGTTTTTTGCACTATCCCCTTTGCTGTTGTACACTGCAAATTTCCCCACTGTGGGACTAATAAAGGAATATCTTATCTCAACCTCTGATTAGTACAGATTGTATGACTACAAAAGCAGAGGTGAAGCTTAATCTGATCAGTTCATAGCAAAAGATGAAATCCATCCAGGACAAAGAGTGCAATAATAAGAATACACCAGTTGCTTTGCTGCATATGATGAAATGATGGCAAGATGCAGACCACAGTGGTCCACTGACATCACTCAGCAATCCCTCGCTGTCTCATTATTTCCTTTGGATGCAGCTCCCGTTTTCCTTCTTCTCCATCCTCATTAGGTGATGCCCTGTTGTGCTGCTGTGCTGTAGGTCCGTCGCTATCCACTGTGCAACTGTGTCGGCTACAAAAGTGCACTCAGTAGAATGCAAATCTCCGACAGGTGTCTGCAGCGACCACTGCTGTAATGTTTGATTGAATGAATACAAACCACAACTGCACATATTATAATTGAATTAGCTCATTTTTACATATCTCAACACTGAGACCACAGTTGTGGGAGATTAAGAAAAGTGTTTGGACCCATAAAATGCTTGATAAATTGTAATAAGTCACATTATTTAGTATTTATTATTTAGTCTTTTTTAATGTCAAGATGGGTAATAACACTCTTTATATATTTATCAAGCATTGCCCTCGAAATTTAACAGAAATCCCAAATTTCATTGGTGGGACTTAAAAATGCCCGTAGATGCAGAAACACCCACATGTATCTATGTCTGAGGCATGCAAATCAAGAAAGGAACAATTCGTAATCCGTAGCGGAAACAAGAGTCCAAACTGAAGCAGTTGTTAATCACTTGCGGCTCCTACCAGCCGGTTAAAAGTAATGAGGAGTCAGCAGTCACTGACGGTATATACCTCTCTCTCTCATCTGCAACCGCTTATCCCGTTAGGGGTCGCGGGGGGGCTGGAGCCGATCCCAGCCGACATTGGGCGAAGGCGGGGTACACCCTGGACAGGTCGCCAGTCCATCGCAGGGCTGACACATAGAGACAGACAACCATTCACGCTCACATTCACACCTATGGGCAATTTAGAGTCAACAATTAACCTAACATGCATGTCTTTGGACTGTGGGAGGAAACCGGAGTACCCGGAGAAAACCCACGCTAACACAGGGAGAACATGCAAACTCCACACAGAAGGGCCCCAAGTCAGATTCGAACCTGCAACCCTCTAGCTGTGAGGCGCCAGTGCTAACCACTGCACCACCATGCAGCCCCACGGTATATACCAGTCAATAAAATATGTTTTAAAAAAGTGTGAATCACTGTAACCATGCAAAGTCCCTGAGCATACAGTCATAAATGAGTACAAAAAACTTTGGGCTGATGGGTCCAGCAGCATGCGAGATTAGCTGTGGACAGACAGACAGACAGAGTTGCACACACAACTGAATACATAATCTCCTGGCGTAGATAATGTCTATACAAATGTTCCATTGTCCCTTCAGCTTATGCTGTACTGTAAAGTTTTGTGAGAAACCACTCAAACCAATCCCTGTTTTTAGATTCAAGTTCTCTATTCATTTGTTTCTACCGTGTTATTGCATGTAATGCAAAATTGTATTTTTTGCCCCCCAAGACCAAAACAAATCTGCGACATCCTATATTCTAATAATGAAACCCCTCTCATTATTATTACTATTTCAGAACATATGCCTTCTATTTTCAGATACATAGTCTAGTGTTTATTCTTATAAACATAAAAACAACAAATTCCATTATTAGTCACTAAAACCGTACAAAAGAGAGAGAAATCACTGATACAGAAAGACAAATTCTCAGTTCAAGCACCATTAGAGAACATTATACCCTAGTGGCTAATAAATATGAATACAAGCTCATTTCCTTTTTTTTGCTGCGGTAATTAAAATGACTCTGGTCATATTTTTAGTTTCAGAGTAGTGAGTGTATACAGTGAGATCTGAGATATACTGCCAACCCCAGTTATTTCAATTTTATCTCCAACAGTTGCTCCTAACAAAGAGGCATTACCCCGCCAGCTTTTGCTAATAATGACCCATCGTTTTTGTTTGTGGATTTGCATGCCACACAGTATTGAAATACAAAAAAAAAAAATCTATGAACAATATTCATATTCAGCTACATTCCGGTGACAGCTAGAAAAAAAATGAATCAATCTGACTTCAATAAAATCCAAAGAAAGCAACTGTCTCTTTGCATAAGTGAAATATTTCTGTGCCGCTCAAGACGCACACAGTAAGCAGTGTGCTTTCATCTGACTGAAGGAAACACATTAGAAATCAGCTGACTGCTCTCTTCTCCCACTTCTGTCACAGAAATAACAGCTATATTTAATACTGCTGCGTAATAACATTTGTTTTCCTGACATCCCAGTCATTACAGCGAGCTGGGGACCACTCTTTGCCGGGCCAGTAACGACCGGGATGCATCATGAAATGACATTACAGTCATATTGATGCCAGCCATTACCCGCTAATCCAGGCTTTGCTCGTGTGCACTCGTCGTGGCCTCTGAAGAGCAGAGGGGAGGCAATAAAGACCACTCGCAAAGATCTATGCTCACAATTTCAATAATTTTATATTCAGCCATTTTAAGCGCTCAAGGCTAAAACTTAATTTTTCTCTAAAGACTGTAAACAAATTTCCCTTGAGGCCCAAAATTAGTCTAGGAGCTTGCTTTGACAGTAAGTGCTGCCATTATTGATTATGCTTGTCTGGAGTGAGGTATAAAAGCTGGCATTTCTCAAATGTTTGTCCTCTTATCTGAATAAAAGGGAACTGAGGTTATGTCGACCAAACTCCCAAAGCCTTGAGGTGTGTTTTCTACAAGATTTAGATATTGTGCAGGCTAAAGTCATTTGTCACAAATGCAAAAAACATTTATGATTAAAGTTAGTCTCAAAATTAAATAAACAAAAGTTGGGCTGCTACTAACAATTATTTTCATATTCAAATAATCTATACATTATTTTCTTGATTAATTGATCAATTATTTGGTCTATAAAACATCAGAAAATAGTGAAAAATGTCCATAATGTCCCCATAATGTTATGTTCATAATGATATTTTCAAGCCCAAGTTGAGGTGTCATCTTGAAAGTGCTTTTTTGTCCAACATTCCAGACCAAAGCTTTTCAGTTTAGTATGATATAAGACAAAGAACTAGGGCTGTCCTTGACCAAAGAAATCCTTAGTCGACTAAGACTCGTATAAGACTTTGTCGACTAATTGATTAGTTGATTTAATCAACAGATCTGTAAAACTTAGTTTCTCCACAAAGACTCACACAAAAGCACCACTTTAAATATTATGTTTACCAGACAAGTGCTCCTAAGGTTCTTGGAAATAAGTCATTCAGCATGAAAAAAGCATATCACGTCACACGGAAATCCATCTCATCAGGCTTCATGTAATGCGTTTGTGTCCGGCAAGCCAGACAACGGACCAATCAGCATCCTGTGAGAAGCTGCTGACAGGTATGGGCGTGGCTTAGGTGTGTGTGACAACCCTGAGAGGCGACTGTTTGTTCAAAACAACGAGAGGTTAGCAAAGAGGTTGGCGTAGCTGCTGCAATAGCATCAGTTCTATCAGAACTGGAGAGTTTCTCTTCATTAAAAGAAGATCAAAGAACGGCACTGAAGGCTTTTCTCGATGGAAAAGATGTCTTCGCTCTTCTCCCGACCGGCTTCGGCAATAGTTTGATTGACAGATGGTTCATCTAATCACCTGCCAAGTATTTTTTGAAAGTGCCTGCCCTTTTCCAAACAGTTTCCAATGACGCCTCTCAGATGGTTCTGTGTAAAACCATGTGGCGGGTCAGGTTAGGCAGCCCTACAACGAACCGTCAGAAAGGTAATTTTTCATTGAAAACTGACTTGAACAACTGATTAGTCGACAAATCATTTCAGCACTAGAGAAAAAAGAAATCCATAAACCAAATATAAAACTTTTGAAATAATCCTAGTTTTGTTAAAGATTTCATATTTAAAGACCAGAACCGATTCTACTTGTGGCTGTGACTCTAAGGTTAGGATTTTTCCCTTTGGTGGACGATGTTGTGTATAGGTTAATCCTTCCTACCCGCTGATCTACTGTATCTATCTATATGTCATTTTTTTATTTGAAGGTCCATCAAATATGGAATTATGTCTGCAAGCAACATTTGCATACCAATCACTGTTTTATGGACTAAAATGTGTACATTTTTATACTTACCCCTTCCTCATATCTTCATCCCTGTAATGTTTAATCAGAGTACTTTTATAGAGCCAAACAGCTGCATTCATTTCATTTATTTATTGTTTCATAAATGTTTATCATTTATTTAATTTTAGTAGTGCGTTTTCATTATCTTTGTCTTTTTTTTCCCTGTTGAATACTATTAGTGTTTCTGCTGCAGTGGTCTAATTCCCCACAGGGATCCAATTAAGTTTCTTTTTATCTGTCGTTTCACACCTCATCTCATTTGTTAAACCCTTGCATCACCTACAGCAGCATCACCGTGAGACGTGCAGCATGATGTAACCAGAATACAACAGTACCATTTGGCGACTCTAAACCGGATTCTGGTCGGTTTCTGTGGTCTGAGATTAACTGGATTCATTGATTTGAATGATTGTTTTAATTGTGGCTTTGCACAGGTAGACCACCTGCAAGTGGGAGTCACACCAAGGGCAAAGAATGTATTGTGCATCATCTTGGGGGGGGGGGGGGGGGGGGGGG
>CAKAOH010041207.1:0-17106 GCA_916701665.1 Sebastiscus tertius | reverse complement strand
CCCCCCCCCCCCCTCAAACAAAAAAAAAAAATCTATTGTTTCAGACAGCACAAAGAGCTTTGACTCGGGCAGGGTTTGTGATTAATCACCGTGGCAACACTATCAATGGTCGCATTACTGCCTCGGTCAGCTGGGAGGCATCATCACGCAAAAGCTACGAGAGGATGGAGAGGGTTTGGGGGATTGAGGTTGAAGAAAATTAAGTCTCCAGACAGTGGTATGCAATGCATTATGGGAGTCCCGGTCACCACGCACTGCGAGACAAGGCATTAATCAAACAGATGCCAGAGACCAAGAGAGCTCTCTCTCTGTCGCCACATACTCCCACCTTCCCCGCCAGTGATTGATCGGTATTCATTATCCATCGATTTGAGCTTTTTCACCGTAATCTCCCGTCTCCAGTCATATCAAGGCCTCGAAGGAGATCGCTATTGTGAGCCGGGGACACGAATCATGAGAGTGTAACAACTTTGGTTAAGGAGAGGGCTGAGTGTGACAACACAAGCTCAAAAATCTAATTGAAGCTCTCATTAATCATTTACCAGTACACCTCTATGTAAATGAACCTCATGTAATAATACTAGGGCTGTCAATCGATTAGAATATTTAATCACGATTAATCGCAGGATTGTTCATAGCTAAACAATAAATGACAATATCTGTCATTGTTTTGTGTTTTTAATTGATTTCCAATAATAAATATATACATACATGTGCATAAAGTAGCATATCTGCCCACTCCCATGTTGATAAGAGTATTAAATACTTAACAAATCTCCCTTTAAGGTACATTTTGAAAAAGATAAAAAAATGTGTGATATTTTTAAAAAATTGCGAGATTTGCGATTAATCGTTGTTCCGTGCAGCGCTGTGTTGTGCTGTGTTACATGTATGTTGTATTTTTGTGCCCTCTACTCTGTCTCCTCAGGTGCCGCCCTCCTCCCCTGTGCAGCTGCAGTGGATGAAGGTACGCAGCCTGCAGCTGATCAGTAATCAAGGCAGAGAGTATAAGAGAGCTGGAGAAAGCTGCCAGTGGGCCAAACGGCAGTATTCAGTACTGCGTTTGGTGGGTGACGTCGTGGTTGGTGGGTGTGTCGGAGTCGGCATTGTTCTATTGTGAATTAAGTGTGTTTATTGCTGTTGTTAGGAAGTAGTTTTAAATAGTTTACTCCCTAATGGTTGGCTGTCTCTGTGGAGCACTAGTTTTAAGTTGAGTACCTACAGGTTGTTTTTACGCTGCTCTTTGTAAGCTGTAGCTTTAATTTGAGTGTTTTAATATTGGTTGTTCCTGTATTTATTGAATTGTTGAAGTACCTGACACTTTCTGTTAGAAAGTAGTTTTCAGTTGGTGTTTGTACCTTTTTTTCATATTTTTGTTAATAAATTGTATAATTATTTTTGCACACGATCCTGTTGCCAGTCCTCTCTCATTCCTGGGTTTACAAATTGATTTTGTTACTCTCTCCATCCCCTGGATCTTATAGCCCTATATTGCTTTTACTTGTGTGATTTCCCCCTTGTATGTACTATATATACATATTTTATGAGCATTGTTGAAGGAACCTCAGACCAAAGATTTTCATTGCTGATGACCGCTTTGCTGGAAATGACAAATGACAAATAAAGAACCTTGAACGTTGTGGAAAGAGATCTTCTAGTGTGTCTTTGCCCAAACTGGAGTTTTTAGACAGAGAAAGAAATGATGTTATATTGACAGTGAACTCAAAAACAAGATGGGCTTTGTCTTTTTTTCGGATTTGATCGCTTCACTTGTTCTCGTCATCAAGTCTGTCCATCTTGTATTTCACATGATGTTTTTCTGTCCGAAGCCTTCGCAGCATCAGAGCTCTCTTGTTTGTTCTTTGACTTGTTTTTGTTCCTTCATGAATGAGATTCATTCATCTCGTTTCATTTGGCATTTTTCTCCTAAGTCATGTGAACCCCCCAACTCCCACCCCCACCCCTCTGGGAAGCACAGAATTAGAGCATTATATGTTTTAACTTGATATACACATGCAGGACAAACACGTACACACACAGAAAAACCCCGTTTAGGACTCCAGTTAGTTCGTCATTTCTGCTCATTTAGACTACAGCTGGGCTCGGATGTCTCACATCTCTCATCACATGTAATGAAATTATCCGACAAATACACAGAAGATGAATCTAATCTTAGGTGGAACATCACCCAAAAGGTAAAAAGGAGATTGTGTGTGACTAAAGCCGGTTAATGTAGGCGCAGGAGTTTCTTCTGCACTTCTGTGTAATCATGACGCCTGGGCACTTGGGGGGAAATTTCAATATTAGTTCTACATCTGTCACTGTTTTGGTTTCAGTTACTGAAGGGAATTAGGATTCTCTGGATACTTCATCATGATAAATATAAACTGTAAATATTAGCACAGCACATCTTCATGTTAGTGGTGAATGAGGAAAAATGATCCTGTTTTTATACCTCCGACATACAGTACGTGGCCGGAGGCGTTATGTCTACCATTCTCATGAAGGTGATATCTCAGGAACGCCTGGAGGGAGTTTCTTCAAATTTGGCACAAACGTCCACTTTGACTCAAGGATGAACTAATTAGTTCTTGGCGGTCAAAGGTCAAGGTCACTGTCACCTCACAAAACACATTCTGACCATAACTTAAGAATTCATATGCTAAATATGACAAATTAGGATAAAACGATGGAGTGATGACATTTTAGATGGACTGGATGTGAACTGACTGGTTGGCGGAGGCATACGACCACGAGGTGGTAATTAGTTTAATTTGATATTTCCCCCAAGCAGAGGTAGTCATTTTCTCTCTGTGGCTGCCTCTTGTGAATGAATTCAAAGGAAAAAGCAGCACAGGTCAGAGGACGCATTGGTTCTTGACTCTTAATTAAATGTGGAGAAAACCACAAAAGCTCTGCTTTGTCTTTCCAACATCAATTTGAAATCTTTTGTGCTTTTTTTTGTGGCCAATCATGTTTTTACAAATCATCTAAAAGGAGCCAGGGACTTCTGGGTAATTTTAATGACAAACAAGCCTGATTTCAAATTACTGGTGAACAATGTGGCAGTTTATTAAGTTTCATTCAAAGTATGTTTGAAGTTAATGGAAAATGGGAGCTGGAGTGATCCTCGCTTTAGATTGAAACAGTTTTTGTCTTTAACAATGTAACTCAAGCATTGGACTTCACACAGTAAACATGGTAAGTATCCACAGGCTCCGTCCTTTCCACGCTTCCCATTCATTGTCTATGTAAGCAGCTGTGCAATGCATTCTGGTAGTGTGGCGGCACGATTTAAAAGACGGGGCGTCACATTGGCCGCTCTTCATCTGCATAAAGTTGAGGTCTAGGCTACTTTATGCAAATCATGGGCGTCCGATGCAACTCGCCGCCTCTGGAAACTCCCGAGAAACTTCTAAACCAAGCGTTGTCGATCCAAAATAAAGACCGATTCAGCAACTGCATGGCTTATATCAAATGTTTTCAGAAACACATCTCGGTGAACTATTTTTGTGATATAAGAGAAGAAAGTTTCCAAACCAGTCGCCGTGTTGGTTCCGGTTTGAAAGCTGGGAGCAGCACATGGATGTATAAAGAGAACTGGATACAGCGTTGTAGGTGGGCTCACATTCATTCCTATGAGAGTTGCTCAGTAGTGCATGATGCCAAAATGGCTCGACTGCCAAGTGAAGCCGTGGACACACAGCACGCATGAGGCTCGCGTGACGTCTTGTTTTTTATTTCGGCGTCCACGTTAACAGGTTAGAGTGGACACACTGCCCGCATGAGACGCGCGTCTATTTTATAGAATAGAAGGGTCGCCTATTTTTTACACGCGAGCCTCTCGCGTCTCGGCTGCGTGTCCCAGCAGAAACAGACAGTGAAGGTGATCTAGTGACTGTATATTAACATCATACCAGCAAGACTTTACTACAGTTTCGAGGTTTATCTGTAGAATATGTTACGGATATGAAAAAAAAGTAAAGTTAAGTAAACTTGTTTTTAAATCAACACTTCCTGCTTTCATCTCAAAATAAAAGCCCTAAAGCGGGTTTTCTTTGCACAGAATTCCTTCATTTGTTAACACAAGGCTTTTATTCTGAAATATGTGCCGGACAGTGATGTAGAACAAGCAGTGACTTGGAAAGCATCATAAATGAATACAGTACGGAGTTTTAATTGTGGATTATTACTATTATTTACTAATTACCACACGTTTCTGAACCTTTCTCTGTCTAAAATAAATATCAATTATATTTATCATGAAGTTAAATGGCCATTAAAAGGCAAACTCTATGTAGAAAGAAAGGGCTGTCAGCAGCAGCAGCAGAAACACAGCTGACAGGTAGCCAACAGGCTCCCGGGACGCAGCTAACTCGCGTCTAGTGAGAACACCCTAGGTATGCATCACGCAGCCACGACGCGACGCTGCCGTCACGCGAGCCTCATGCATGCTGTGTGTCCACGGCTTGATAAAGTACCTGGATCATCCGGCATTCTTCCACATCCATTGGGCCCATAGAGCAGTAGTGTTTCCTTTAACTCCTCCTCCCAGCCCTCGCTCCAGCCTCAATCTGGGTCTCATTCATATGAACGGAGGAAGGGAACTTTGGATTCAGCTATTGGTGCACTTTACAACTTTTTGGACCTAATGATTTAAATAAGGGCTATTAGAGTGTTCGTACTGGGAAGTTGATTCACCTGAAAAAAAAAAAAAATATCCGCTTATTTACGGACGTCACTTTCCCAATGTAAGTCTATGAGAAAAGGTCTTTTTGGGCCCAATGGCATCATGTGACGGACACGGAAGTTGTAGTACCACAGTTTGGCCACTACGCAAATTTGCATCAAAGTCCGGCGCTCTTCCTGGGGGCTTGAAGCAGCAGCCCACAAGGGAAAGAGTTCATCCAATCAGGTGCTGAGTGTCTTGTGTCTAGTGGCAGCCCACCAAGCGTCCAACGCTCGGAAGCGCGGCGATCCCTTGCTATAAAATTCCATTAGGGAATTTGTGAAATGTAAATGGGGTTGTTGCAGAAACACACAAAAGACTGATGAGAGATTTATGGAGTGTTATCAGTGACTTTACTTGTCCTCCTGACCCAGTCTTATTTACAGAGGTGACGCCGTTACATGATTTAATAGATGTGACTAATAGATGGTTTCTGATGACCGTCATAATGCCGGGAGCTGCTTTGTTTACAGGAGAGCGTAGCCGGGCTTGATTCAAGAGGGCTTTAACAAGGATTTATTTTTGTCTGATTCCCTGATTTTATAGCACACTTTCATTTAATATAAAATCACAACTTCAAGGAAGCTCAACTCTTGAGGCAGCGGTTGGCACTCGTCTCACTCCACCAGCTTTACAGTTATTTGCTCAATGCGGCCTCTGTCTGTCATTTGATTATCATTTTTATTGCCACAGAACCCCCTCCAACTCCATTATAGTGACTGTGATTGTCACAGACTCACCTGGAATAGAATCAGTCAAACACACACGGGCATGAATTAAACATTACGGGCTGCACACAGAGTTAGCTGTGAAGCGTCGCCTGCTAAAGCGTGTATTTTCAGTGAATGGCTGCCCGTATTTACAGAGAGACATATCACAGGCTCACATCCATATTTCAAAGAGCGCATCATAATTGTTTTTAAAACACTGAAATGATCGCACACTGCTCTAAGCCGACACCCTGCCCTCCGTGATGAATGTGCACAGACTTCAAGTAACATTTTCACATGCAAAGACCACGGTGGCGAGCAGCGGCAGAGACTCACTAAGTACATTTACATTCAGGTACTACACTGTACAGTTTTCATCAATATTTTATCAAAAGTAGTTTACATTTTCTGCTACTTTAATCATTTCAGAGGGTTCGTTTTTATCCATGCTACAAAATATGGGGCCTTGTTATAGATTATACTACCCAACAGGATATAAAAGACTTCACATTAGCTCCACTTTGACCAAGTTGCAACATTTAAAGGCTTCTACTTACACACTAAAGGTAAAGTTGGTAGAGTTATTCAAATACATTATTCGTTATAATTAAATAATAAATTAAATAAAATAATAATTTTTCTTCTCTTTCTCCTCCCTATTGAGGATGTGTCATTTCCTTGTTTTTCCACCAATAGGCTTGCTCATTGATGGAGAACCAGCCTCCCACTCTACTGATTAGTATAACACAATGTAGGTGTGCCCTGATGAAGACCTATGTTGGTCGCAGCACGTTGGTCATTTTAAACAATTATTGCCATGTAAAATAAATAGATTTTAATTTTGTTCAAACACTACAGTGTGCCTTGGATTATTTTTGAGGGAGACTTGCATTTTGTACTTTTTTGCACCCATGCAATGAGCCCTTCACAAGACTGAATGAGCCCAATACACCTGAAGGATCCAAAGAGCACCTGTATGTAATTACCACAGAGACCCAGCAGCACTTCTACTCCATTGTCTTCATATTATTTGTTATAGTTGTTGAAATTCTCATAACATCCCAACAGAAAATAAATCAAATGCTCTGACAAAAAAAAGAGACAAAATGTGGTATCTGTGGCTGTCGCGGGACTGTAATAAGCCCTTTCAATCATTTCATTCGGCCTGAATGGAATGATTGGATGGCCTGCCTACCTGTCTACCTACATGCCTGTTCACACTCATTACGCATCAGCAGTCTTCCACAAGCTGCTAGCTCGACAGCTGGGAGTACTAACAATAGCCATGTTCTTTGTTTAGGTTCATAATGATAATTTTGGGGGAGTGGTTTTGGAGGGAGGCCTGAAGGGACGGGCCGTCAGTGTTGCCAACTTGGTGACTTTCTCACTAGATTTAGGGACTTTTGGTGCTATTGCTGCCTACCTTTAAGTGACGAAGACACAATAATTTAACATATGACCGTATTAAACAAGCCCCTAGGAAGAGCGCCGGTCGTTGATGGCAAATTTTTGTACTTTAACTTCCATGTCCATCACGTGATGCCATTGGGCCCAAAAAGACTTTTCCCATAGACTTACATTGGGAAAGAGACGTCAGTAACTCAGCGGATCTTTTTTTTTAGGTGAATCAACTCTCCAGTACGAACACTCTAATAGTCCTTATATGAATCAAAAGGTCCTAAAAGTTGTAAAATGCATTAATAGCTGAGTCCAGAGTTATTTCCCTTCCTCAGTTCATGCAAATGAAACCCAGACCGAGGCTGGAGCGAGGACTGAGAAGCAGAGTTAGCAAGCCGTGACGACAGCGTGAAGGCCGTGACCCCGTGACAGAGCCATGTGACTGAGCGGACGCTACTGCGCCTGCTCTACGGGCCCAATGCATGCGGAAGGTCGCCGGAAGATCCAGGTACTTTTTAACTCGAAAGTCGAGCCAAATTGGCTTCATGCGCCACTGAGCAACTCTCATAGAAATGACCGGGGCCCCGCCTCCAACGCTGTATCCAGTTCTCTTTATACATCCATGGTATGAAAGGGGCTAATGAGTGCTTTTAGTTCTGATACCCACTGTATGCAACCTGCTCAATACCAAACAGCAGACAGACAAAGTTAGCAGCTAGCTAGTGAACATAGTAGAGTATTTAACAGCTAAAGCACCAGATATTTCCCTCAGGAGCTGGTAGAGACCAAAACAGAGCTAAAAGGAGAGGGAGTATTGGACTTCATCAAGTGCAGAAACAAAAGTCAAATTAAAACTAGAGACCATCTTGTGACAGGATCACATCAGCTGCGAAACCAAATGGGGTCAGGGGTGTAAAACGGGGGGGCCAATGGCCCCTCCGCCCCTCTTACTCAGCAAACACCCATCTTCGAACTCAACCTTAAATTAGATCTCAACTACACATCTGTAAGTTTTGTGACTGCATCTTGCGCGGTTGCAATGCTATCACAGTGTCAAAAATCTGTTACGTTCCCCCGTTTAGGGTCCAGGGGACGGGGGGGGGAGTAACAATAATATAGACCCAAGTAAAGACAGACGGGCAACGGAGGTGTGCACACAAATTTGACAATTTATTAACAAAAATGAAAAGTTCCAATGATCAACTGAAAGCTGCTCTCCAAAGGGAGAATGGTACTGTGACAACTAAACTACAAATCAAGTCTTACTTAAAGACGACAGATTCAACACACTTCCTCTAAGAGGGAGCTACTGCCAACACCGGCACACACGTCTTCCACTGACATCAACCACACACACACACACACACACACACACACACACACACACACACACAGCACAAGTACAGGCCCACTGGCACCGGCTGTTTCTCTCTCCCAGTCTCTTAACCACCCGGCCCTGATGGGTGATTGGGCACAGCCGCGTACAGCCATTCACCGCAGCTGCACGCCGGCACCTGAAGAGACACAGAAGAGGGAGCAGAAACACACAAAACAACACGGCACGCAACACAGACATACAGACAGAAATATAAACACCTGGCAAAGTAATCAAAACCACTTCTATTGTAGTTCCTGCTACAGTCGGCGTCTCCAGGACCACATTTTGCCATGATGACTAATACACAGACTCACAAGGCGAAAACAATACCAGCGTTACTGTCTTGGCTGGTAATTAATACTAATGTTGCCCTGAATCTCCTGGATGTAGAAATAGGCAACTACTAACTCGTTAGCCATAATGGAGCCTATCTTATGGCCTTTTCATAGAGAAAGCGCCATTATTTCTAATGGCTTTTCGCGCAGTTCGTGGTGCACAATGGCGTACAGAGGTGCACAATGGCGTACAGCGGTGCACAGTCACGTACAGCGCAACCGTCATTTATAGTTTCTGAATGCCGCAGTTGTCATTTTCACGCCTAGCGCCCCCACATCGTGTAAGTAGCAAGTGTACTTGCACCTATCTGTGCGCCCATGGGCGTGTTGATCTTAAAATGAGGTGTGGTCAGACGTTTTGATGGCACATTGCTATCCTGAGGCAGCAGAGAGCGAATGCAGCAGTATTTTCCTGCTATTTAAAGGACGCATTATTGAGGCGGGTTCACAACACGCATACACTCTGCTTGTTACACACACAGGGACGCGCAGCAGCTCTCCTCTTCAGTTAAATGGGTTAGCAGTGCACTTGCTCACATGCAGTCAAATGGAGTTGTTGATGGGACGGAGGATTGGGTGTTGGTAGAGGCAGAGGGTCCACCATGCTCCATTTAACTTGCAAAAGTGGAGTTGGACACGCCATAAATGCATTTGTGCCATGCACTTTAGACCATGCACTATAGATTGTTTAAATAAGGCCTAATGACTTTTTAAAAAGTGATAATACTGTAATATTGTATATTAATGTTGTATTTACAGCTTGTTTAAGAGGCCAAACAAATCAATTATTGCTGCTCTAACTATGTAAATGTTGCATCAATAAACAAGTTCATATTTATTGATTGTTGTAAACTATGTGTAGTTGTAAATGGTCAAGAATAAGCCCTTATTGATGTTATAAACTTCCATTAGATCAACACTTTCTACAATGTTCAGGAGAGTTTCGATGTAATGATCATCTAGGGAAGTTGTTTTTGTTTTTACCCGAGAAGTGTGTTCAAAAGAGAAGTTTCTATGTTTAAGAGCTTTTGACCAAAAAGACTGAGAAAGGCGAGGCTGGAAGATGAGGAGGCTTTTTCTGTTTCACTCGAATTGTTTTTTTCTTTCTGTATGTCTCTATCTGTCTCTCTGGCATCAGACACAGATCAGTACTGGCACCCTGCCCATAGGGTGCTAAATCATTGGCACAGACCCAGTTGTTGTTATGAATTGTTGCACTGAACCACAGTCTGCAATAAAAGCATTCCATGTTGTTAGCCTGGGCTAATCTGTTTCCCCGTAATTTAATACTTTCATAGATGGCAAACGATGAAATATAGCCAAGACAGGACAAGCAAAGTGCGTTACACAGACCCTGGATGGTGGTTTGTTGCCTAATGAAGCCATTAACCTCACACTACCAAATTTGATACAGGCAAAATAATGTCTTCATTAAAGGAAAAAATTGCAGCCCTGTAAGGAAGAATTTCAATGAGCCCGTGTTGGTGGTGCACATTATCTCCCCACCCAAGAGAACACAGCTCCCAGTAACAAACACAAATCTTAGTTTCTGTTAATAACGAAACACGGATGAACACGCTGCTGTAAACAATGTTAAAGAGCAGCTGCTTCAAATAATGATCCATGTTTTATTGGGAGGATTAATCCCATCTTTCAGAGTGATCCATCCTTTCTGTTGTGTACAAAAGCCATAATCATTATTATTAGGTTTATTACAAGTTTATTGTGTCAGGGTGTTTGGTCACAATGCTCATTACAGACACACGGGGTGTTGTGGTTCAAAGAGCAATAACTGATAACATCAACTGTTATCCATGGGCTCCTCTCTTCCTACTAATATGCATGGCTGATCAGTCAACTCATTATAATTAAGAGGTGTTAATTAGCAAGAGACAGAGCTGGCCTTTGCATTCCAATGACAGCTCGCCACAGAAAAGCGCGTTAACACCCGAGTCCCTGCTCGGCTGAACCAGAGGTGGCGAGGTGACACTGCACCGCCTCCTTCCCTCCCTCCTTCCCTCCCACCTTCCCTCACACAGGTCAAGAGTTTCTCAAGTAAATTACAGGGAGTGACTTTTGTTTGCATGTCCCAGCTCGTTCCTCCAGTTCTCCAAGGTTCTCACCTCGGTTTAATACACAATTCATCAAATTATTGAAAGCCATTAGTGTCAAGATTGGGAACTTGCAAATTCTTTGTGGCGTCTCGCTTAGCATATAAAGCAGAGCGTGCCGGCTTCTGTGCCCAACTAAATATCGATGACAGCCCTTGTTACAGCTGATGGATGAGCTTCATAATTAGATGGTGCCACTGCTTTCGACTATTAATGAGGGTTGTGAATCAAGTCCCCCAACCCCCCCACCCACCCACCCGCACCGGCAATTTTTGAGGCGTCTCATATTTGCCAGACAGAGAGGGGCGACCTGCACACAACGGTCCCGCTGCACGAGTTATGAATAAACATCATGGTGGTCTCTGTTGCTGAAAACAAACACTCCCAAGTCACCATCACACACCAGCGTTCCGCTGCTGCACTTTGTCAAAGTAATTAAGAGACCTCATCTTTAATAAATAACCTCCAACCTCTAATAATAACAACAATGGGGGAATTAATGATTTGGAGGTCAAAGAATAAAATCTTATGTAAATTGAGCAAAACACAGACAGAATCTTCAAGAGGAACAGGTGCTTGAGAAAACTCCCGTGAGGCCTAAATGAGTGTATCAAAGTTTATAGAAGTAAGTAATCCCATTCACATTTGTAATAACGCAAATGAATAAAAATCCAACTTTACTCAGCTGTCAACTAATGCTGTTGTTTATTTCATATTTCTGCTTTTAACTGTATTCACCAAACGCCATTTCCCATAAGCCGCAGGCTGGTGGTAGGCAAATAGCAGCCCGTGGGCCAAATTTGGCCCTCCAACAAAAAAAATGGCCCCTTGATGACAGCTGAAAATATCAGTTTAATAGTAATCAAAATTCATTTTTTTAAAAGAACATCCCGTTCTCATTTCAATCAGGAGAGACCCCGTATAGAATGAACAATAAATGTATTACATGATACATATAGCAGAATAGTGTAAAGTCTGTGGTGAAGGGAGTAGCTGAAGATCTAATGAAGGGATGTGGAGCAGGCCTGGCATGGAAATCTGGTGAAGCCTGGAGGTGATGGGTGGAGGCGGGTTGCCTCGAGTCACAATGAATTGAAAACTGACGCAGCAAAGAGAACAGTTTTCAAATTTTGATTGCAACGATATGATTGGCTCATGGAGAGCGTGGTAGAATCTGTTTGGTTATCTAAGAGTGAACCAGCCACAGTCAGCTGATAGAGTAGGAGCCAGTAGAGAGAGACAGAAATGTTGTGAATGAGAGAGTGTTCAGGGTCTTCCTGTCTGAACTTTCGCTTTAAGCTTCATTAGGGTATCAAATACTGACTCTTTCTCACGCCCCTCGGCAAAGAATGAAACCAACATGTTTGTCTTTGAGTTCACAATGTTAAGTTTCATTTTCGCTTAACAAACGTAGTCATTTTCAGCCATGTTGTTTTTTTTCCAAAACCTAACTAAGTAGTTTTGTTGCCTAAACCTAAGCAAGTGTTTGTGTTTGAATTCACAGTTAACCATGTGTTAACTGTGACCATAGTGGACCATCAGAGTTTGACAGTGCGTTAGAAAATGATGCCAAGGGGCCTTGACCAAGCGTCAGTCTGTGACGAGTCGGGATGAGAACATGTTGAAAAGACAGATGAAAGAAATGTGAATGTGAGATTGTTTTTAGTTACTGAAGCCGGTGGAACAGAGGCCAACTTTGGATGACGTAGGCTATTACAGTGTTTCCCACAGGATTTTGAGAGACTGTGGTGGATGGACCTCAGACCCTCTAGGAAGGTCCGGGGTGATGCCCCCTGATCATGAAACTGTAGCGCGCTGGATATCAGATCACTTTGATTTCATTTGAATCAGGCAACACAATGGTTGATTTTGATTGGATAAAGATCCACAGCACACTCTGCTCTGCCGGTTGCAAAATGTGAATAAATATATTATTCAGTGCTTTTTTATTGGGCATCAACTTCACCATTACGCACATAAAATAGACTTGAAGCGTAAATAAAGGCTTCAGTTCAGGTTGCAGTTACATGAGACACAGCTGAGACGGAGCCGCGCAGACAGCTGCTGCACTGATTCAAATGAGAGTGTACCTGTGGAGTAAAAAACTCTTCTGACACCTCCAGCCTGGACATGCACGGGGTGGACGGGAGTGATTGAAACATCTTTCTTTACAGTGTTGCAATACAGGGGCGTTTGAGGGGATAAAGTGATTCACAACCTTAAAAAGAAAGTGGGAGAATGGCCCCTTGGCCCCCCTTCATCTGGCGCCCACAACAGAGGGTAGACAGGAAGTGATATCATCATAACTTCAGCTTTAAATATTTTGACAGATTTTGCGGTCCACATTCTTGTCGCTAATCTTGTTAGCTAAAAATCGTTCCATTTACAGTTCCATAAAGTTACATTTGTGATCACTTACTTGCTGATTTGACTTATGTCATCATCTTCCAATCATAGTCCTAGTTTGAAGACTCAGCTGTCAGTTTGTCGACTTAAACACATAGAGCTCCGTCCTCTGCTCTACACATGAAACATGTCTCAGTTCCTGCTCCTAGATCTGACGACATCCGTACGAGCGCCCATCTTTCCTTGTTTTCAGTCCTTTTTAAATCTTTTTGAAGCAACACAATTTGTTATTCCCACTGTACAGATTCAGTTTTACAGTTTTACTCTGCTCAGCACCTCGTCTCATATTTGTTGTCATCTCTCAACCTCCACTTCTTCCTCGCCACTTCTCACAGCCTGAATAATGCAGATCTAAATCTACCAGTCAGTCTCTCCTTTTATACTGTGTGTCAGTCAACCCAGTCATTAAGCTTCATTATCATGGCAGGTTTTGCAAATAGAATGATTTAATGTGCCTTAACAAGAAATTGACGTCAAAAGTAACATTAAAATGTCCACAAACTCTCCACTTTCTGTCATAGACTTTGATAGACAAGGACCGTAATGACAGCTCATGCACTTGAGTAGGTTTCAGTGAAACCATACCATGGCTGTCATACACCGCTGATTCATGTTAACAGGATGAATGTGATGCTGGAGACCAGTGGGTGTACCAGAGGAGGTTATTGATGTCTGTTCTGTGAAAGAGCGGTTTTTGAAACATCAACTGTAGACAACAAAGCATGTGTGAATGCTGCAAACAGTGTGGCGATGAAGGGTCAGTGGTACTAAATATGGACCATTGAGGTGAAGCATCTAATCCAAGATTCAAGATTCAAGATGTTTATACAGTTATACAGGTACAATCGTGTGAAATGCTTTTTGCTGGGAAGCTCCATTAAAAATAATAAGTTATATTACAATTATAAAAGGAAATACTTTGTACAAGGCATATTAAGAACATTGATATGATATTGATCCAGGTCCTGTCCACACGTGTACAGATATTTTTAAAAATGGATATTTTCCTCTATGTTTCGTCCATTCGTAAACAGAGTTTCGGGTCACCTGACATAAACCTGAATGACCTCCCGTTCATCATTCATGCATGTACAGAGACAGTTGATGACAGCAGAGTGATGACAGTCATGCAGTCTGACCAGGAAACCCAGCCCCCCACCAACAATAACTGTTATCCAACTGACTGTAATGAAGCTGAAGGAAAGGGAGTGAGAAGGGTGGTAACAACTTTGAACTTGTGATCTCACTTGCGGTGACATGTAAATATTACGGCGAGCGTTTGGAGTCGTTGTTGCGTTCAAGTGTAGACAGAAATATTTTGTAAAACCAACGTTGTTTGGAGGTTTTTTGTTTTAAATGGAGGGGAAAATATAAATTTTTAAAAATATCTGTATACGTGTAGACAGGGCCCTGATTTACATCCTTGTCAAGGAAAGAAAAAAAACATTTTTTTTAATTGTTCAGTTTTTGTGTTATACTGCAGAGCTAAAAGATGACTGTCCTCTCTATGGTCAGAAGACTGAATATATCCAGCTAAATAAGTAAGTAAGTAACCATTTTTTGACCATTTTTACTTCCATTTCTGTGGTCCAGTAAACACACCATGTTGAAGAGATTCGTTTGATAAATCAAATAAATGCATTTAGATGGAGGTAAAGATATAATATGCATAAAACCCTGTATAGGCTGATACAAAAAGAATCCCTCTCAATCATCACTTCTGTCCCAGTAGAAGTGTGGTGGTGGTGTCTGTATCTGTAGAGACCCTGCAGCCCTCTGCCTAGATTTTCTCTTTTCTCTCACAGGTTTGCTGCAGATATACATTTTAAAAGATCATGGAAGAAATTTATTTGGTGACCCTAAATAATAATAAAATCTCCTGCGAGCAGGGTCACGAGCCAGTCTCTGGGAATGACTGATGAAGATCATTAATATAACAGGTCTGATGTTTCTATGGGGACAATAGGAACAGTTAGTAAATCAGCATGCTTCTTAAAAAGACTGTATTTATTGAACCTATAGCTCTGCATCTTTGCTCCACAGTGTACATGTGCCTGCTGCTGACTGCACTGAAACAATGACTGCAGGTGAAACAGTTCCCCGAGCAGCCTTTAAGGGGAGACACTTCAGGTAGGAGGGTAAAAAATTGAACTAATTGATATCACCATGAAAATTCCCCACTTGAGTACTTAGATTGAATAAGATAATGTCTCATTTGCAAATAAATGTGCTAATTTGCTTCTATCGATAGAACAGAAATCTGAACATTGGATGAAGCCAGGTTCAAAATTCTTGTTTCATTTGTTGACATATTAGAGTCAACGGTTTTCACAGAGGGAATCTCTTTTTATCACACCATAAATCTGAAAATAAAGTCATAAAAAAAAAAGAATTCGCCATGTTTTTAGGAATAAAACGTTCTATAAATCAGGCTATGGATGATGATGATACGAACAAACCCTTCTGTAAAAACCTTCAGAATATAGATAGGAATGAAACTGGAAAGTCTGGTGGATGTAAGTGCTACTGATGTGGACATTTCTGGCTCAGAGCATAAGAAAAAAAATCATTATGAGAAAGCGGCCTTTAAAGATATGTATTTAGAATTCCATACATTGTGCCAGGCACGTCAGATGAATAGGGTAAAGAATATTTAGGAATGTGAAGGAATGAATGTTTTCTTTCTGCTAGTCTGAAAGAAGACATGTTACGGAAGAAAAATCTCAAAATTGACCAGTGCATGACAAAACAGTGTTTGTGCCAGTATGTCGCCTTAAAACACAGGATTTGTCTCATATTCAAGACTCAACGTGAGCTTTTTAAGGTTTGCTGCATTAAAAATCTTCCTCACAGCCTCAAACCCTGTTGTTGCGGCCCACATTTTAGGTCACAGCACAGGGCTGGAGGGATGAAATATTTACCCAGCTTGTTCTTGCTTTACTCTGGGTCCCATTACTTATTCATTCTGGCCCAAAATGGTTCAATGACTTACAATCTGCACAGAAGACAGTTACCTCCCAAAGGGCCAAAACATATTGTGGGTTAGAGAAGCCTTCATTTTCTGACTTGCTCTATTCACCAGAGACATGCTGGAGCTATTCTTTGCCAAACTGTGTTTATACATAATAAATAGAGTATATCAGGAATTAGAATTTATCAAACTCGAGCTGCTTGTTTCATGTTCTGCCACATAAATAAAGAGCTGTGAACTTTATTTTATGCTATCTATATCCAGTTCTGGACAAGTTTCTCAATTACTCATTGAAATATCATTACTTTTACTCAACAGGAGATATAATTGCTTTTACCTCGGAATTTCCGTTACTCAGCTCAGTTTGGTCAAAGGTGTCTTCATCAACACAAAACACAGGTCTTTCACCCAGGAGACCGGGGTGTGCATCCCGTGTGAAACCAACAATGTGTAGTTGTCTTTGTGTTCACAAGCTTTAAGTTTCACTTTCACTTTTCAAATGTAGTTATCTTAAAGGGACTGTTTGTAACTTCTTACATTTACACGCATAAATCATTGCTGTCGGTGTCCCATGATCGCTCACATGTGGCTAAGCTGTTCAGACTCAGACTCCAACACAAACTACAGTGAAGCACCAAAACCTCTTGGTTGTATCTAGTGAAGCCCGTCTGTTAAACAGTGTTGGCCGCTGCTGTTCTCTGCTCCTCTGCTTGCCTTCACTCACACACTTCAGAAGAGTTAGTTTAGCTCTGAGAATATCTAGTGAATGTTCAGTGGACGTTTGTGCAGAAATAACTGCTGCAGCTCCTCCAGACCAACAGAGGTTTCCCGTGTCTTGTGAAGTGACGGGGCTCCGCAGAGAGAAACGTTATCGTCTCCGACCAAAACTCCGGTGTCTCCCCTGTTCCCTCCGGCCGCGGTCGGGAGGCTGAGGCAGGAAAAGCCAACACTAGGATCAGCATTGATTCATGGAGAGACCTTGGTCTGGTCAGCTAACATTACTGCCAAGCAGCTGAAATATAGAGTGATATTGTGCTTTTAGCTGACGTGTGTCTCCTCACTGTTTTG